>CAOKZL010003426.1:0-97576 GCA_948472985.1 Iguana delicatissima | reverse complement strand
GTGTGCATCCCTTAGATTTTCCTTTTCCCTGAATGACAAATTCCAATTGTATGTGGTCATTGCCACTCAAGATTTCTGCTGCTTCCACATCATTGACCACGTTTTCACTATTGATGAAAGTCAAGTCCCCATTTTCAAAAAGAAGAAAAAGGAAGGCAAGAGCTACTACTAGCATGCTGTTTTCTGACGCTCCAGGAAATAGCACCTAGACCAGTGGATTCCACTTAAAAGAAAGGCAGTTCTGACTAAACATGATGAAGAATTCCTTGACAATAGTATGGACCACCTCAGAAAGTACTAGACTCTTCTTCTCTTAAAGTTTTTAAGCAGAAGTCAGATGGTCATCTGTGCAGAATTCTTTAGTTATGATTACAGCCTTTGCAGTGGGTTTAAGGACACATTCAATGTTACTGTGGTATGATTGTATGGTTCTGTGAATAACACCATTCAGTGCTCAGGATGAAAAGTGTCATATTTAATGTCTTCAGTGCCATTCGTTATCAAATAACTTCCATGTTTCTTAAAATAAATTCATTGACACTCTCTCCCCTGCTGAATCTAAGTAAATGAATTAGCTAACCATTAGAGATGTATTTTGGGCTCTCTTAAGTCTGTCAGCTATTAGAATTCCAGATCTTTTTCATTTACTTTCAATTCCAGCTCTTGCCATAATAATTAGATTAGTCTGATCAGTGTCTACTCATTCTCCTGTGTAAGGACATCTGTTTGATGGTGTAAACTACAGAAGATTATGGACTGCAGAAATGAATGGCCAATGTTACAGGTCATTAGAGACTCCACATGATTCTGTTGTATATTGCTAGCTATGCACTTTTTAGAGCAAGGATGTTTGGGATTCTGAAAGAAGTCTCATAATCTTGTCAGAGAACATGCACCTCAGTTGCCTGCAAAAGTATACAAATCTGCAAGTCAATGACTAACTGTTCCAGCATACTACTTCCAAAAGGAGCCAACTATAGGGCTGGAGAAGCAAACTAGTGCTATAGTTCCCAGTATCTATTTAATATGATATCCTTTTCATTTTGACATTTGAAACATTTTAAATCAAAAATATTGTGGCCTCAGCTACCCTATTAAAATTAAGTAATCAGTACCTTTGATTCTGCTGGTCTTGCTAGTAGTCTGCAAGAGAAGCAGCTGAATGAGATTAAGGCCATTTTTGCCCTACACTTTTATGGTGCTATTATTCCACTTTCAACATCCTGTGGAATTCTGGGGTTTGTAGTTTACTGAGGCCAAAGAGCTCTCTGGCTGAGAATTCTAAATGCCTCTCCTTAAACTGCAAACCTCAGGATTCCATAGGAGGTTGAAAGTGGAATAACAGTGCTATAACAGTGTAGTGTGGAAATAGCCTAAGATTGGTTTAATAAACATCATTGAGCATAGGGATTTGAGAGGACTTCAGGCTTATTTAGCACAACTAAGCCCTGGAAGTCAGACCTGCCCAGACCGATGGATGTGCTGAATTGTATGTATAAGAAAGGGGAGCTAACAACAGACTGCATTATGAGTGAAATGAATTAAGATGTTACTATGAGGTTCTCCTGTGCTTCAGTATTAAGGTACACCACCAGTGAGAATAGCAACAAAACATTCCTATATGATATGTTCCTGTTCAGATTTCCATCTAGTTATACTTTATTCTAGGACACCCTATTCTGTGGTCACCATTTTTTGGCTCCTTGGCCCTCATGCCATGTTCACTGGCAGCATATTGGGTTATTTAGCCATCTCCTTTTTCCTTAAAACCTGTATTTCATCAAGACATGGAATAATGGAAACCTACTAACATATCCTTCCTATGCCTGGATACTACTACAGTAGAGTCTCGGTTATCCGACATAAATGGGCGGGCTGCTCGTCAGATACCCGAAAATGTCAGATAATCCGGAGGCCTGTGGTGGCCACCATTTTGGGGGCGTGTCTGGGGGCGTGTCTGGGCGTGTCTGGGGCGTGGAAATGCCTACGGCCACGCCCCCAGGCAGCCGCGACATCGGATAATTTGGAATTTCGGATGAACGAAAGTCAGATAACCGAGACTCTACTGTATTTTGGATGCTCACTCAAAGAACACTGTTATTACTATATAGCATGGCTAGGGAACCATAGGTGATAAGGCCAAATCTGGCCCTAGTGGGGCTCAAAACCACCTCTATGGGTTTTCCCGGGGGCCATATTCTCTTTCAAATGTCTGCTGTATCTTCTTTTCCTCCATTCTAATAGTTAGAAATGTTTGTCCTAAGGCTTAGTTACTGGCAGTCAAAGCTTTAAACTTAATTATGCTGGTATCTTTAGTCCCACACATTTGCCCTTTGTCCTGTCTATCCCTGAGGTTTGGTAGCAGTGATTTTTTCTGAAACTGAATTCCACTTTCTGGCTGAAAGAGATTCTACACTGTAGCCCAAGGTGGTTATATTTGTACAACACTCCTGACAAGATAGAAGATGTTCATTAATATGGAACCACTTTGACTGTTTAGCTAAAAACTAAGAAAGGTTAGCTAAGAAGACTCTTTCTTCAAGTTCTGTAACCAGCACTCATTTCTGAAAGAATTTAGCACCATTATCTACTACTTGCAGGTATGTCAATAATACTGATTAAATTGTTGAGATGTTGCATATCCCTAACCAAGGTTCTACCTTTCTCAATATGATTTCCTTGTTTTTCCTTCTTGTTGTTGTTGTTGTGTGCCTTCAAGTCATTTCCAACTTATAGCGACCCTAAAGTAAACCTATCATGGCATTTCTGGGGCTGAGAGAGTGAAACATGCCCAAGGTCATCTAACGGGTTTCCATGGTTGAGCAGGGAATTAAACTCTGGTCTCCAGAATCATAGCTGGAGTGCTCAAACCGCTACACCACACTGGCTCTCATGACATCCTGCAGGTGGCAAGTTGTTACCCCGATTTCTGGGGTCCCGTGAGGGACACCTCAATGTGCTACAAATAATGGGGAATGGGAATTAGCTAGAGCACAAGCTAAGCAATGCAAGAGTCAGGGCAACTTAGCGAGATCTTGGACCCAACGTTTATGGGGTCAGGCCGAGTCAATAATCAAGCAGAAGTAAATAATAATTGTTTTCCTTTATTTTGAAACACAGTCAATACGTATGTATGCAACCACTCACACAGACCTAGCAAAAGAAAGGTAGGAGTTTGATAGAGGATTTTAAGAAGGATTTTTCAGGGGAAATACTACACCTGATCCTGAAACTTGGGTAGTCAGAAGAAAAGTCAGTTGGAGCAGAGATTCTCAGCACGTGGAGGCTGAGGGGAAGGCGGAGCGGCAGCAAGACAGGATGGAAGCCTGGAGCGATCCGAAGAAGTGCTCAAAATCAGGGGGTCTTACAGGGGAAAATGTGCCCGTAGGCTAGTCCATTCCCAGGGAAAACAATGGGTTTCGGGCTGGAGACAAAGCCTCCGAAAGGTCAGTACTTTAGATATGACAGCGTTGTCAATAGCGCAGACAGTATGCAAATAGGGAGTGCTTGACAGTTGGCTATTTGGAAGCGTTAATCTCGTCAAGCTGCCTGCCCGGGGCAGGGGATCCTTTGTACGATATGTGCGTACATAATGTGTTTTCAAAGTGTACTTGCCTGGAGGTCTCCTGAAGCTGCATTCTGGCAACTTACTGGCCTGCCTGGATTTATCTTGTCAGCTATTTCAGCCGTGCCTGTGTGCGTGCTCGTCCAGGGGCCTCACAAGCACGTGGAGAGGAACGGTTTGAGATGGCCAATTTCTTGATATCAAATGATATCTAATATTCCACAGGTCCAGACTAGAAACTACAGTAACAAAGTGGCAAACAATATTATGAACAGAAAATGACATTGGGAGCATTTTGGGCAAAAGTAGTCAACTCAATACTTCAGTGATGTCTTTCTTAAGTGGGTACTTGGCTAAGACATTATTGGCTATTGTTATGTCTCTCAGGAAACCCAGATTGGCACCATTTTATTAGGGAGGTCCCTTCTGTTGTTAAGGAACTTCCTCACCTCAAGCTTATTCTCCTTCCTGAAATTGCTTTAAAAGATCATAGATGCCAAAGGTAACATGTTCTAGGTGTCAAGTCCACTTTAAGCTTCAACCAAGAGCTCTGAGAGGAATATTCTGGAAGCCTGTTGCTAAACAACAGCCTGGGACCTGCTCGTTTTTCAGCTGAAATCAGTCTTTCAGACCACCTCCCTTCCCACAAATCCAGGACTTGGGCAGAGAATCTGGTAGCTTATCCTCTCCCTTAAAGTCCTGACCTAACTTAAAGAACATTGATTAGCTGGCCTGCTTCTTTGCATTTGGTCAAACGAAACTAAGGAGAGGGAAGCTATCCATGAAATCTATCTTTCAGGAAGCAGATTGCACACTGCACATTGCAGCTCCTCACATCTGCCCACACTTTCTCTGATGAGTTGCGTATTATATTGTCCTTACTTTGTGAACCTCTTTCTTTCCTCCTGCCCCTCCTCTTAGCAATCCCTAAATTTCATATTGCTTAACCCAAGTCTTCTCAGAATTGCAAGTTTGTTCATTTGAAATCAGTATTTCCTCATTCTAAAGCCACTGTGTTCTATTAGGTAATTATTTCTATTTTGCATGTACTGTTTGCTAATTATGAAGCTCTACTATAGAATTTTCTATTCTCTAGTGCTTCTGTTGCTCATATTTTGATTCTTGTACGTTCAACAAAATTCCGCTCTTAAGATAGTCCTGTGTGGATAAGGATTATTGACTGCATTTTTAAAAAATACATACTACTGCCATGGTCTTACAGCATGTATATTCAGAACAGGTATAAGCTCTTGCACATCAGGTTAGCAGTACTTTTGGTGTATTGGATTCTAGAGGGTGCCTAAGCCAGTTGTCGGGAAACAAACCAGACAGAAGGAACCTTCCACCGTATCTGCATGAGTACTATATGAGTATTTTCACACAGTAATTTCTTGACAACTAATCAAAGCATTTTGTGTGGCACATTACACAACTCTCTTTATTTTCTAAACTCTAAATATTTGAAAGTGAATTCTGTGCTGGCAGAATATTCCCTGATGAGACACAGTAATGGAGACTGAGTAGATCTGATTGTCAGCTCATACACATGAGTTTAATTCTGGAGAGATACCATAGATACACTTCAGCAGTCAATGAAAAAGAAAAACTTTTCTTTACCAGCCAAAGGACATCCAATGGAAACATTATTTTTCACTGAACAGAAAAGGTCCTTTTAAATCTTTATCTAAATTAGAAGTGATAGATATTTTGAGCACCAAAAAAGTGAACTACATTTCCTATCTCAGAGCCACAATTTAATTGCACATTTAATAGCACTTTAACTCTCATTGCTCCAGCCTAAAAAAACCCACGGAGGTTCCTTAGGAAGGCACTTAGAATTCCCTGCTACAGATCTGTATTGCTGTAGTCCAGGAGAATTTTAAGTATACACATACCTCAGTTAAAGAAGTAGGTGCATTTCTGGACATTACGTACCAGAGGCAAAAATAACACAGGAAGAATAGAGATAGGCCCCCACACCACCAAAAAAAAAAGTTATTTAGTTAAGTGTTAACAAATTTTTGTATCCAAAACTGACAATACGCAGTTGTGAAATGAAACAACCAGCTTAAGTGAGCCTTGCATAAGTAACAAAAACATTTCCAGCCTTCTAGAGACCATCTGAAAGTTTCTTCCAAAATGTATCCAAGGACAATTTTTTCTTTCATCAACCTCTACCTTTCTTAAGATTTCCATTTTGATGGTGAAATTTACAGATTTATGCACTTTCTTTAACATAATGGGGGAAGCTGGTAAGGCAGACTTATCTGTTCGCCCCTTTTTGCATTTCATGCAAGATCAGTAAGAGATTCTGGAGGGAGCTACTGTTTACCTTGTTTGCTGTAGGCAGGGACACATAGTTACAGTAGGGTTAGCTAGAGTAAAATCCCAGTTTTTCCCGCTTTGAGCTTCAATGCATTGTTTACTTCAGAGGCGCTGCTGCATTGAAAATCTGTGTTTCTCTAGTTCTCTTTCACCGTGCTCCCAATGCTGATGCTGCTAAAAAAACTTTCCAGCTAGACAGAGAATGTGGGAAAGGGGGAGCTGGGCAGACATGAAAAGGCTTTGTAAAAAGGAACTACTGTGTCATAAGTTTTTGTTACCCGGTACCTCAGATTCCCCAGATTGCATGGTATAGAGTCATGACTTTTAAACTGGTACAAGAGTATAAAGCAGGTACATTCTGTATGTTACAGAAAAGCACATTATCAGTAGTATCAGTATTATTCTTCCTATATGCGCTCTTTATAACATCAGGTCTCCTGGAACCTGAAGGCCACAAGCTGTTCAAGGGATCATGGCCATGATCCCAAGCAGTAGATGCACTTGGATGCAGAGTCTGGAAGATTTATTTAGATTTGAAGCAAGGATTTTGTTAGAGCAAATTCCCTGCACCCAGTGAACTACTCATGGTGCTGAAAGTGGGATAGCCAAAATTAAAAGTGGGGAGGGAATTTTAACAAGTCTTGTTTGTGATATCGCCAGCTAACAAGCAACACTAATGAAATTATCTCTTCTGCATCATCATTAAAGGTTACAAGAACCTTCTCCAAGCTTTGTACATGGTGGCCAAACTTTACACGTCTGTGAAGTGTCAATGTGTCAACAAAAATTGCCTTTGCTTCTGCTATGCACATTGGGAAGGAATCTCACCCTATTCTTTTTATCACTCGTTTAATTTCCTCAGTCTCAAAACACTTGTATATGGCTCTATTACCTCTGGAATGATGTCCTGGTTACTCTGACATAAGCACTCATGAGTTGACATGCAAGGCTCTGAAAAAGAATTCACTCCCTTGGTCTACAATAAAGTTGACAGAATCACCTCCCTCTCCTCAGTTTCATCCCCCTATTTACAGTTCTCCATGATTCCACTCTTTACAGTTCTATCCTTCACCTGGGAAGTTTGTCTGAATTAGAACTGAAGAACCAAGGCTAGTCGTCCTTGGAGCTTTTTACTAAAGGAGAATACTGTTGCTTTAAGATGCCATAGATAGGCATGAAACAAACTATGAAGTGATAAGCATCAATAAAACCAATTAAACATTTATCAAGGACTATGACACAGCAAGACAATCAGTCACACGAGCCTAAGATTCCAATGACAGTTTGAGTTTTTTTTAAGTATTTCAGCAAAGAATCTATCATTTTTACTTCCAACAGATGTCACCTGCTACTGAAGGAATCACCTCCAATACCAGTAAGATAACTAGTCAAATGAGGTATTGCAAAGTGCAGACTCTGGAAATTTTATCATAATTCTCCAATACTTTATGCCTTTGTAATGCCTCAGGCATTAACTCCAGGTGTTCAGGAATTTGATGACACTCTTGGGTCTGGGTTCTCTTTTCCCTCATACTATATAGTTCCCGTTACCTAACTATTACAGGAGTTGTCAAAATTTGCTGTCAAAATGAAAACTTTATGCCATATGAGAGAACAAAAAGTGCTATTTAATACCCAAACAACTGGAAAAGTACAGTATAGCTCCTCATGGAATTAACAGCACATATACTTAACATGAAATACAATTCTTGGAGTTGGGTTCTCAGACATAGTCCAGCTTACGGTCAACCCACTGAAATCAATAGGACTAATTGGTTCAATTAAAGGAGCCATACTAATTTCAGTGGGTATACTCAAAGCATTACTAAGTCTGGATCCAGCCCTGTGCTCTTTGCTACCACATCAACAGGGTTGGACAATTGTCACCCTTCAGATGTTTTCCGTCTGCATCACTCATAATACTTCATCATCTGGTTAGGCTGATAGGAGTTGTAAGGCCAGAAATATCTGGAGAGTCACATTTGCCCATCCACATCACCATTTTTGCTTAAACAAATAGGATGCAGTTAGGAATTCTTGAATGGGATGCATTTATGAATTCAAGTAGGGTATATCAATTTCACTACGATAGCTTGGGTTGCCCAAGGTCAACCAGTGGTTTGAATCGCCAAGCGAGGGTTTGGGCTCTTGGAATTCTAATCCAGCACATATACCACTATATCCCATTCACTTTTAAAATGAAATACATGAAATGAAAATTAAATAAAAACTCACCCAGTTGTACATGATCAAAATACTGTTCATAGGGTTCAAAAAAGTATTATTTAAGCAAATCAATATTTTGAAAGGGGTGACCAAATGGTGTTTGCTGTGTAGAAAAACTGCATATGCTGTTATGTTGCATCTTTCTATAAATGCAATGTATTTATATGAAGAATAATGTGGATCTGATTTTAAAATTCCTGTTACTTATTTTTAAAAAGCCTGGAGAATTAATAGGAATAATCCATTTCCCATGTAGTTCTAGAGAGGATTTGCATAGCCTCTCCCCTTGGTAAAGCCCAGTCTTCCATTCTGCTAACATGAGTAAGATGTATTTCATTCCAAGGCCTTGAGAGTATGTCCAGTTATAACCTTGAAGGAGATTTCCCATGCCTCATATAGTAGTATGTAATGACCCACTTCCCCCACGTCCTCTGCATGCAAGCTTCTCATAGTTTTTGACTACTTACACTGTATATTGGAAGGATGTATACATCCTACATTTGGCATCCATCTTGAGAGTAGTACTAAAAGCTTTGACCTGTGAAGGAACATGAATGACCATCTCTCTTGTTACCCTTATCTATGAAAGTGACTGAATTCCAGATAATAGATGTAGCCACACTGCACACCTATAGCACCTTGATATCACTTTTAACTGTTATGGCTATCCTATGGAATGCTTGGATTTGTGATTTGATGAGCTACTTAGAATTCTCTGCTTAGAGAGAGCTCTGTTGCACTACCCAGCCCTACAGCATCAAATTGTAAGTGTCTATAGATCTCAGAATTCAACAGGACGGAACTTAATGTGTTGTTGAGGTGCTATAATTATGTAGCATGGATACATTAAGTGTCTCACTGAAGCATGATGGTTAGGGTGATATATGGAGTCTGATCATTCCTGATAAAGAAGATTTATTGGCAACATCTACACTATTTTTAAGGAGTGGTCCCAAGCAAATAAATCTGAACTATCAAAGAAGGGACTCCTAAGAATGCATTTGTAAATTTTCATCGAAATAAGAGCCAAAATGGGAGCATTTGTGAAAGCACAATAATGAGACTTGTGGCATAGCTGTAGCTAATGGGAGGCAAGTGCACCTTCAGGCTATGTCTCAGCAGGTGTTCCACTATTTCTCTTTTTCATGACATGCTGGTTTGTTGTATTGGGTCATTTCTATTTGCTGCTCCTAATGATAAATTATCATCCCACCTGGTCTGTTTCTGAGTTCTCTTAAAAGTTATACTGAGTGGCTAAAACCTGATTTGCCCCTGTTTACCTCCCACAGCTACCAGAACATACCTATATAATTTATTCTTAGTATTTTGATTGTTAGATTTATACACATAACCATGCAGCATCTTTAAATGATATAGGTAATGTATTTTCCCAAGTTATTTGTCATCCTATTCCCTAATTCAGCAGAATTGTTTTATTTATTCTAGAACAATTGCTGTTCTACCTACATGAGATAGACAGAAGCTAAAGCAACCATATTAACCAGGTTTTCTGGGTCTATTCAACAAGTTTTAACTCCTTTAGATCCCCCTTTCTGCAATTATTTACCCAATTATTTTCATGTTTATATAGATTGTTATTATGTTATTTGAAAAATGAAAGTCAGAAATGCTATTGTACCTTACTGCCCACCATTAAGCTTACCAGAAATTCAAATTATCAGACATATTAGAAATGTTCTATCTAGTGAGTGAAATTGAGCTTCATCTTATACCAACAGAAGGTCTGTGTGATCATCCAAAAGTGGTGATCACACCTCTAACCACCATATTTGATTATTTGTAGGGAAACATTTATGGCTTTAAGGTTAGAGAGTCAAATCTGTTTACTGAAGACACCATTTTATTCAGCAATATGCTAGGGGAGATGTCAGTGTTCAAACTGAGCAATCAAATTCAGCAAATGACACCAGAGAAAGCCTAAGCTTTGCCATTTATAGCAGTTTTGAAAATTTACCCAACAATAGTGTTACTGCAATTTCTAAGCCGCACTTGGGGTGGCATTAGATATCGTTTTGATATCAACAATTTGGCCTTCCTCACCTATTCTTTCCCACGTGCTTGTGAGGCCCCTGGACAAACAGGCTCGGTCGCTAATTGCTCGAATATTCAAAACAAGTACAGGCTGGCCAGAAATAGCCAAACTGCCACTTCAGGAGACCTCACGGCAAGTACCTTCATCATGTATGCACGCAACTTACAAAGAATTCCCTGCCCCAAGCAGGCAGCTTGATTAGAAGAATCCTCACCTGTCAAGCACTCTGCGTTTGCATACTGTCTATTCCATTGTCAGTTCGGACCTAACTCAATCATGCTAAATTCTGACCTTTCGGAGGCTTTGTCCCCAGTCCAAAACTCACTGTTTTCTCCAAGTACGGACTAGCCTGTGGCTACATTTTCCCCTTTAAAAACTCCTGACTTTGTGAGCTTCCTTGGGGCAACCCAAGCTATCGTAGTGAAATTGATATACCCTACTTGAATTCATAAATGCATCCCATTCAAGAATTCCTAACTGCATCCTATTTGTTTAAGCAAACTTCCATCCAGCCTTGCTGCTGCTGTGCTTGGCGAGCCTTCCCCTCAGTCCCAAGTACTGAGACTCCATATCTCCAAACTTCTGCTGCTGACTACCCAGGCTTCAGGACAGGTGTAGTATTACCCAAACCAACAACTCCTCTAAAAACCCCGCTATCCCACTCCAACCTTTATTTCTTTAGTTCTCTGCGTGAGTGTGTTGCATACAGTGTTTGATTTTAATAAAAATCACAATTATTTCAATTCTGTGTGCTCCTTGACTTGGCCTGACCCTGTAGACATTGGGTGAAAGATCTCGCTCCGTTGCCCTGCCTCTCGTATTGCTAGCTCGTGCTCTTGGCTAATTTTCCCAACTTGTATAATTGAGAGCGCATTTAGGTGTCCCGCTCGGGACCCTCAGAAAACAGGGTAACAATAGCATATATGAAATCATAGGAAGATATTGGGCATATAATAAACATCAGCCATTTAACCATAATAGCAAATTATAAAGCAAACGTCAAATGAAAACTGTTTATGTTGAACTTTTCTCTTTCTGTTTCAGATTGCTGTTATTAAGAGAACATGCCAGTTAGTCAATGTTAGGGTCAGAGTGCCCTAAAACTGTTACCTTTTTTTTTTTTCTTGAGATTTCTAACAACGTAGCAACTCTGCAACTTCTAGAGTTCTTCCTTGTTGAGGATACTTCTTCATCATCATGGTTCTATCTAACTTTTGCCTTGTTTTCATCCTCTGGCCTTCTCTTCAGATTCTATTAAATATAACTACACTCTTCATACAGTATTGATGCCATCAGAATCTCCACTCAACCCACTTCCACTAAACTCATATACAATGCTGTTTGCGGGGGCTCTTAGGCTCTGTTTTGCTATCACTGTGTGCAAGCATGGTTATGATGATCAACAAATATAATTTTATTTAACAAAGCTCAAAATTTCACATGGATATTATTTCATTTTTCATTTTGTGAACCATAAACAATCAGTTTTCCTTTATATTTAATGTGATACTAACATTGTATGTCTATATAACACAATCTTTCTTTATGCAGCTCTCTCTCTCAAAAATCCACACTGTGTGAGGGCATGTGCATGTAAGAGAGGGAGGCCAAGAGTGTGATATCTTCAGGGCTCTCATTCTATCTGATTCTATCCTACACTTCATCAGTCCAATTGGCATCTCCCATTCTCACTAGCCACTCAGTATCCATTGGCAAATGCACATTGCTCAACACTCTACAGCTCTCATTCAGTCTTCATACATACTCCTAACCATAACGATCCTGAAATAAGTGCAGTCCTCAAATGTTGTTGGACTACAAATCCCATGAGCCCTAGCCATCATAGCCAATTATAAGGCATGTTGGATTTTGTGGTCCAGCAACATCTGGGGGGCTGCAATTTGTCTACCTCTGCTCTAATATTACAATATCACCCTTCTGTTACTATGCCATATACCTTCAGTTGGCAAGAGATATCATTTTAATATATAAATGCTACGCTTATGTGGAAAAGAAAAGAGTCTGGCTAGAAGCTTTGAGCTAAGACAAAGGACCTCAGCATGGCCAGGTCATAAGTTTAGGAAAGCCCAATCTGATGGGTTTTAGATGGATCTCTAGAGTACCCAAGTGTAGGAAACAATAGTGGGTAAAGCTGCTGGGAGGAACAAACAGAAGGTTGACATCCTGTTTCCTCTTCCCGTGGAAACTGTCCTTTTGGTCCCTCACCTTTCCAGTCATTAAGAGGCTGTTGTGATTTCCCTCAACACTTTTTCACCGGCCACAAAGACAAACAGAACTTTCCACACCCCTTTTGTCACCTCTGTCAGAGAGCAATTAACTCGTTCCCCTTCGGGGCAAAA
Source organism: Iguana delicatissima (assembly GCA_948472985.1). Classification (NCBI taxonomy): domain Eukaryota; kingdom Metazoa; phylum Chordata; class Lepidosauria; order Squamata; family Iguanidae; genus Iguana; species Iguana delicatissima. The sequence continues at coordinate 85,047 of CAOKZL010003426.1, read as the reverse complement.
AAAGGGTATTTAAACCTTGGCTCCAACATCAATGATTTGTAGCACCTTGGATGCATGTAGGTGTTTCCATTTGCTTCCCAATTCTCATGCCCTGAGCTACCCTCACAGTCTTGTATTTGAGCAGCTCTTTTAGATCCCCTGCTTCTGGAACAGTAATTATCACCCACTTCACCCCAAAATTCTCACTATCCAATCTTGCTTTCCTTTACCTTTGATAGCCTTGTGTGGTTCATGAGACTGCTTGATTGCTTGCATGTGTGTGAACTCCCCCAATAAAGACATGCTTTTAACTTTCAACTGGTGTCTTACAGTTAGTACTGGTATACCCAGGTGAAAAGGTTCTGTGGTTACCCTCCTCTTGCCGGTTTCCTTTGATTTATAATTCTCCACCTTTCTAAGCAGATGTTGGCACTGCTGGAGGATCTCAAGGTCCCCCACTTTTGGGGGTAACACTCCCATACAAAATAGTATAATTGTTGTGATGTCAAAGCCAGGGTTGCAAACACTGGGAAAGGGACTTCAGGCAATTTTGAAAAGAGAAGCAAGAAGGAATGCATTTCTAGGAAAGTAAGGATATAGGGAAACATGGACAAAAATTGGGGAAGAAGCAGTCGTAACTGTTGATAGAGCATATTAATTAATAAACATGAAAAAAAGAATGAATGGGCTAATGAACAGTGAAGGAGGCTGAAATCAACTGAGAATTGCACTGTAGGACCCTAATTCTCAACTTATGGGTCAGGATCCAAACATGGCTAAAATCATCAGTTAAAATGCATCACTTCAGTTGTACCATAATATTCACTTTTGATAGAAAAGAAATAGACTCACCTGTGACAAGGGATGAAGGGAAAGATAAACCTACACATTTGGACTGATACCATCCAGTTTGAGCTACTGCAGCTTCCTTCCCCATCCTCAGCAAAAATCTTAGGTATTGTAGTTGGTACAGATGCTATAAATTCTCTAACTGACCTACATAAATGTGCTCACACCTACACATATAGGAAGATATATTAACAATAACATCCAAACAGAGTCACCTGGGGAAAATGAATTACTCTTATTTGCTATTAGATATGCCCTAAGAAAGATGGAAGAGAGAGGGGAAAGAGAGAGAGAGATAAATTGAGATAGAAAGAGAGCACATTTCTATGCCAGGGTCCGCTTACTCTTTTCTAGGGTTAAATTGAAAGTGAGGGTGTGAGCACATACATAAGCTTTGCTCCCAAATGTTGCCGTACATCCAGCAGCTTCCCAGACCTTGGCATAGTGAGCACAAAGGTCTGTATAGGGCTCTGGCCTAAATACCCTAAGCAGAGTCAGCTCTGGTTACTACTTGGATGGGAGACAGCCAATGAATACCAGCTGCTGCAGGTTATATTTCAGAGGAAGGAACAGGCCAAACTACCTCTGAATATTCCTTCCCTAAGAAAACCCTATAAAATTAATGGGGTCACTGTGAGTCGACAGGCAACTTGAAGGAAAATACACACACAATCAAACCCTAATATGGATAGGACCCTTCCAGTCTGCCTTCTAGAGTAACTAGAAAAGAATATGTGACTGTACTGGCGTTACATAGCATATATCTTCTCAAGAGGCTCTTCCCCCTGAAGAGGGATATTTTCAAAATGTACATCAGAACTCTTAACTCATGCCATCTTCTACCATTCCATCAGCCATGCGGGCCTATATGAAGCCACTTTGAACTAGCTCTTAGTTGTACAACAGAAGTAGTTAATGATCCAGCAGGAAAGCAGCTCTTTATCTGGATAAAGGTTAACAACACACACTTACAGATGCCAGATGGGCTAAGATAAAGCTCTCCCTTTCCCAAGTGAGTAATATGTGGGAAAGGAATGGATTGTCCTATAATTGGCTCAACTCTCTGCTGTAATAGGCATCCACAACTTTGCTGAAGGTCCAAGAGCCTTCCCTTCCCTGACCTTGCAAAATCTTCCCACACAGTAAGAAATCACAAATGACTAAGACTGAGCAGCAAACAGGTCAGAGAGGTTAGGAAAAGCGCACAAAATAAGAACTGATATAAGGATGACAAGCCAGTTTTTCTTCCCAGCAATACAAGTGCTTGGGTGCACTGAGATTCAAAAACGGTCCCTACACACAGGGCCTTTCCACACTACAGTGTTGTAGTGCTACTATTCCATTTTCAACATCCTATGGAATCTTTTCAGTTTAGGGAGGAACATTTAGAATTCTCAGCCAGAGAGTTCTTTGGCCTTGATTAACTATAAACCCCAGCATTCCACAGGATGTTAAAAGTGGAATAATAGCACTATAACAGTGTAGTGTAGAAATGGCCTCAGATGAGGAGAAAGAGAAAGCAGATTGCCAGGAAGAAGCAGCTCTCTCTGAGTCCAGGAAGCTGGGGGCTAAGGCAGTGGAGCATTCTGTTCGCCAGCAACATATGACAGAGTCCACAGACACCGAAGATGACACACCCCAGACCCCCTTTGAGAGATGGAGGGGAAATGCCATCCCTGTTTAATACATACTAACTAAGGAGACACCTGTGACCTTGAAAGAGCAGTTCATAAATATTGCAACAGTTGCCTCTCTGCCTTCATGCTGACAACTGTCTTATCTGGTTGCCTAGCAGTACTCTCTCCGGGTCCTGTTTTGCTGTGAGTTTGAACTAACTTCATTTTGGACTGTTCTGTCACTCTTAGGCCATTTCCGCAGCGGGCTTTTAAAATGGTGCAGAGTGACCTCTGACGGAGGTCTTCTACACTGTAGAGTGGACTGGGTCGGACTACTTTTTGTAATTAGGTACCTCAGTCCCGTTCTGCGCAACCAGAACTGGTCATGCAGTGTGCTTTTTAAAAACCTCTTTTTGGAGGTTTTTAAAAAGCACGGAGCACGCAACTCCATCTCCGCGCTCTGGAGCAGATTTGCAGACACGCACAAGTGTGTGCCTGCAGATCTTCCAGGGGCGGGCTTTCGGCTGGCGAGCTTCTCTGGTTGGTGGAGAACCTCCACCAAACGGAAGCCACCATTTTGGATGCCGGAGGAGTGCAAAGCGACGAGCTCGCACTCCTCCTCGTCCCGACGGACTCGATCGGATGGAGAAGAAATCTAGTGAGTCCCGTTTTCACCCGGCTATTTTCCGACATGCGGAAAGGGCCTTAGCTGGCTCTAGTACCTGGACTTCTGACCTGATGATACAACTTTTGGACTGGCTAAAGACCACCCTCATGCTTCTCACTGGACTGGACAGACTACTCAACGTCTCCTCTATACCAACCTGCTGTTGTGGGCACTTGCTGACTGGTGCTCAGAATGCTAGTCTCCCAGAACACTTCCCATACCTTCCCTGCCTCCCCCCAAAAAAAGAAATCTTTGTGTGGAAATATTGCCTGAATATCATGCAGCCTACCACCGAAACCCACCAAGACATGGCAATTTGCTTAAATCCCCACATGCCCACACAACTTCCACTCAAAGGAACAGCCAAAAAAGACCCAAAAATAAAACTAAATCAAAACCATAGGAGATTTCCAGTCACTTCTGTATCATCCAGAACATACCAGTCCAACAGTCTTAGAGAGTACAATGGCTAAGATTTTCCCATGCTCCAATGCAGGTGCCCTGTCCTGTTTCAGAGTGGCAAATACCCAGAAAAGTACACTTCTAATTCAGAAACTAAATCACTCCAAGGTCATATACAGAAGATTCCAAAGAGCAGAAGACCAGTCAAAGTGGTCTGAGGTCTCAGGACAAAAGGCAGTCCAGACAGGATCAAAAGCCAGTTCAGCAAGCCAAGGTTCAGGAAACTAAAGAGCACAGACCAGTGTGGTGCCAAAGACAGTGATGCTGTTGTTCTGCAACACAGATATGGCCTTGGCCGTACTAATTTATAGCTAGCTACAACTCAGCATAGCTGGCCTCATTATCCCAGCATTTTGATTATAAGGAAGGCATTCCTTTGCCTGTACTTTTGCTGCTGTTGTTTTAGTCTTGAATACTCCAAGGAACGAAGTAGTTCAGTCTCCAGATTCCTCCTCAAAGTCAGCATGTGATGATCCATGGCAGGGCTGCCAGCCTCCTCTGGCTCTAACTGGAGCCTGTTAGCTGGTCTCACTTCTTCCCTTTACTTGTCTGAGGAGGCCTCCTCTACATCAGCCATGACATGCCCACACTAGAGTTAAAGGGAAGGCCTCTGCCAATCAGAGTAGACTGGGTTGATAAACTTCTAGAGGTCCAATGGCCACATCTGCCCTTGAGTTCTTAAAGGGCTGCATTAGCTACTCTGACTGTCTCATACACAGGCACCTCTAAAATTGCCACCACACAGCAAAATGCATCCTCATGGATCATAATGGGCTGTATTGCTCTATTCTCTCTAACTTGTTTCAGAACCACAGAGGCCTTTTTTGAAAATGGCAGTGTCCACATAGGTGAGGAGGGGAGAGTGAGAGCCTTGCAAGGCTTCATGTGTCCTGTAGGATTCCTTTGCTTACCTCAGACCTTTTTTGCATGGCATTTGCCATGTGAAAGGGCCTCTGGAGCATTGCGCGATTGCAAGGAGCATTTCAGACGACATCCTCGCAATTGCGTGATGCTGCCAGGGCTGGCAGGCACCGATCGCACACTATTTCATGAAATATGAAAATGATGTACGATCACGCATTGCTCTGGGGCCCCACACGCACTTATCTTGCGTGCGGAGCTCTGGAGCCACGGCCCTTGCGCTTCCTCCCTTAGTGCAGCCTGGGAAAATACCCGGCTGTGCTGAGGAAGGAAGAGGTGAAGCCCTCATGTTGCCTGCTGGCCAGCAGGCAACTCCTACAGAGCCGAAGCAGCGGGAACACAAGACCCTCTCGCAAGAGACTGCTCGTGTGGTCCCTGCACCCCGGCGCCAGACAAAGATAAGGTGCAGAAAGGGCCTCGGTCTAGAGAGTGCTGGCTTGAATGAATTAATAGTTTTCATTATGAGGCAGTTTCTAGTTCTCATGTAAACAGGGCAGTTTGATGTCATTCCTTACTCCTAAGATAGGACAGTTCACAGCTAGGAAGGCCATAGGCACTGTTATAGGCCCTTTTTGCATCATGCCTGTTTGCGCAAAGCGGGAGGGCAGCTCGCGTGAGAAGCCTCAGCCTAAACGTGGCCACTCCCCCCCTCCTTTGTACTGCAGCTGGCTTCCCAGTATCACATCCGTCGCTCTTGAGCGCAGTCTGGGAGCTGTAGGCTGCGCTGGAGGAGGAAGCACGACCTGCTCGCCTGGGACAACACATCGCACAGAGGTAAGTGCGCAAGGCCACTGCAAGCATTGCACGAGCTTAAAGCTGAAAATAAAAAAATGCGCGGCCGCCTCACTTGAGCCTCATGAGTGCTGCATGAGTGCGAGTGCATCGTACGGAGTGACGCTCCCTCTCACACGAGGCTCAAGGGGCTCTCGCACAAAAAAAAAGCCATGCGAAAAGGGCCCTAGTCATTTAAGTAAATATGCCCTGAAATTTATTTTAATTTATTTTATATCCTAATGGGACAGGCTCCAGAAAAACAAGGGTAAAGGTGAGTTGCTTCTCTCAAGACTAGCCAGAAACATATGTGCTCCAATTTTTTTGCAGATGTATGAAGGGGAAAGACCCCAAAAAGTTATACCCATTTGGTTTCCCAATGCAAGTCAATGGGGAGGACTCACAATCCAGATTTCTGGATTTGGATTTGGATTTCGGGTCTGGATTGGATTGGATTGGACTGGATACAGATTGAGTCAGGCTAAATCAGGCCCAAATCCAGTTTGCTGAATTGGATTCAAAACTGCATTGAGGAGCCTATGCACGTTCACTTCTCTTAAATACCTCAGCTTCAAATGAAGCATGAAGTAAACATGTTTCTGATCTAACATCATGACAGTCTGTGAACTTTATAACCAGCTGTAGTCAGACAGAGAAGAACCTGAGTGGGAAAGATACAAAGATGAGAAAAGTAAGGCTGAGTTTATGAGGAAAACTCATACCTGAACTGAATCTGGGAACAGAGAGACTAGTAGGCAGTAGCTGGCAGCAGAGTTTCAAAGGAGTTGTGATTAAAGCACTAAAAAGAGGCTTCAGTGAGCAGAAGCTGAGAATCTAACCCCAGAGTATTCAGTGTGAGAGTTCTGCCCACGGTGGAAAGCTCACTTTAGAAAGAAGTCTTCGTTAAGGTTGTACATCTATCGTGCCAATGAAGAAGCAGAGTGAAGTCTGGACCTCAGAGAAGACTACACACCATAAACTAACCCTTTTCTATGAATTCTGGCAGGAATGGAGACAGAAGCAGATCCTTGATTTACAGCAGTGGTTCTCAACCTGTGGGTCTCCAGATGTTCATGGACTTCAGCTCCCAGAAGCCCTGAGCATTGACCATAGTGGCTGGGACTTCTGGGAGCTGAAATCCACAAACATCTGGGGACCCACAGATTGAGAACCACTGATTTACAGTAAAAAACAAAAATGAAAAGAAGGGCTGCCCATGCACTCTACCCTCATGCTGTATCTGATACCTGCCTTGTTATTTTGGGTGAGCTTTTAAGAATTTGAGAGAAAAATAAAGCAAACGAAAAGACTTTTCTCACATATAAGAAATATAAATTAAAATCAATACCAGTTAACAAATTCTCAAAGAGTATTTTCTTTCTGGATTTCCTTTCCTTTCATACGAGTTTACTTAGCTCTGAACACACTTTTTTTTCAGAGGGAGGAAGCTGCATCTGGAGAACTGAAAATATGTCACCCAATTTCAGTGAAGGTTATTCCTGACAAGTGACATGTTGCTTTTCCATAGAAATGTATTGTTGTCAATGTTACTCAACAGTCTGCGACAATCTCTTTCTTTTTTTTTTAAGTTTTATTAAAAGTTTTCAAAATACAAAAAAAAAATTTGGACAACAAATACACAAGAAAAAAAGAAAAATGAAGAGTATGAAAAAAGGAAATACTAAACACTAAATATTAGGAGATAACTAAGGACAATAAGAACATTGGAAAAATATACAATCCTTGACAGCTCTCCATCTCTAGTTTTAGCAAAAGTTTATACATTGGCTAATCAAATGTTCATCATCTGAGCACAAATCTTTCTCAAAATCCTATTTGGTCAACTCAAAATCATACAATTTTTATCCATTTTAAATCTTTCTATTATCTGTCTGTAAGAGAACCATTGAAAACTGTAACCTTCTGACATTAATTCTTTAACTGACTTGTTTCTATAGTGTTTTTGCTCAAATTCCAAAAGATCTTGATAAGTTGCCCATTTTTCCTTTGCTGTTGGCTCCTTTCTGTAAAAGACCTCTTGAAATGACACCCCAGGGGTGTCTTAAGACATAACTTTAGTTTGCATCTATTCCACACTTTTAACATAGCATGTCCCACATAATGTTTATTGAAATCTGTTTTCACTTTAGCTTTCTCATACTACAAATTACTGTGCCATCCCAAACCTCAGTTTATGCCTTTCTAAATCCAACAATCTCTTATTTGTCAACATAATCCAGTCCTTCCTCCAAACAAACAAAAAATTACTTTCAGATATGGTAGTTCCAATCCCCCTCTGTGTTTAGCATCTTGTAAAATATTATATTTGAACCTAGGTTTCTTCTCTTGCCATATAAACTCTGACATCTTGATTTATATTCTTCCTTGTTTATTCTTATGCCTCTTATCCTTCCCTCATATCCTATAGTTCTATTCTGCAATTCAGGAGGTAAAATAAATAACAAAGGGGAAAGTGGACCCTTTTGTCTTGCTCCTTGTTGAATGTCACATGGCTTACTCAACTCACTGGTTAACCAAAATCTTCTGACACATTATAAATTGCCTTAATTCATGTGTTGAAATTATCACCAAAGTTCATTTCCTCTGAAACTCCAAAAAAAAAAGTCCCAGTACAGACTGTCAAAAGCTTTCTCAGCATCTAAAAATATAAGCACTGTCTGTTTCTCCTTATGATTATCTAAATATTCCAAAATATCCAAGACTCAGCTGGCATTATCAAATGAGTGTCTTTTCAGCAAAAATCCAGCTTAATCTTTATGAACAAACTCTTGTAAGATCCTTTTCAATCTTTCTACCAAAATTGTTCTTTAAAATGTATAGGCTTTATTCAGTGATGAAATAAGTCTATAGTTCTTTGTCATCCTAAGTTCTTGACTTTGCTTCAGAATTAAGACTACTAGGTCTCAGATACCTTTCCAGGTCTCAGGTACCTTCTCCATCCATAATACTGAGTTCACTAATTTCTGAGAGGTAAAAATAACTGTTCCTTGAAATATTTGTAATAATCTGCTGATAAACCATCTGGGCCTGGAACTTTGCCAGACTTAATCTTAATGGCTTTGACAATCTCACTCCCTGTTATAAATTCATTCATCATCTGCTTTTGCAATTCTGAAATCTCTGGAAGATCTTGTTTATTCAGATATTCACCTATTTTCATTCGTAAAACTTCTGCTTTTTCACAGAGTGATGTGTAGTATTGTTGAAACAACTTTCTAATAGCTACATTATCATTTATTATCTCATTTCATTTTTGTATCTTCAGGATTAACTTTGTCTCTTTTTTTTTCCCAGCTTGCATGCCACCCATCTTCCAGGATTGTTGGCGAACTTTAAATTCTTCTGCTTCACATAAAGCAACTTCTTCTTGATCTTGTCTATTGTCAACATTGATAGTTGTCTCTGAAGAAACTTGATTTGGTTGAGTACTGCCTTGTTCATGGGGTTCTTCTTCAACGCTCCTTCTTTACTTATCTCACCTAAGAGTAGCTGAATTTTTTTCTTGCCTCTTCTTCTTTTAACTGTGTACTTCATTTTTTAAAAAAATAATTTGATTCAGCACAAGTTTTAGATGCAATAAAAACATACATAAACACCAAGAAAAAAAAGACATAAAATAGCATACTATAAACTAAAAAAAAACCTACCACATTAATTACAAAACTGAACAAAAGCTAAAGAATGAAACTATAGTAAGGTAAGAAAAGAAAAAAGAATGTAAGAGACAGAAAAAAATATAGTTGACTTCCCACTTCCTGGAATTTAGTAAAAGATGTTAGCAAAGATAAAAATAACTACCATATCATACTATTTGTTTTGTTACATCTAAATATAGTTATAACAACATTAAACTATCACCTCCAATATTTCTTCATATACTACTCCTACTTACTTGCAAGTTGATTACAGATACAGATAATAAATTCTTTTGCTATCAAGCTCTGTACTTTGTTGAATATCATGAATTCTTTTCTAGCATCCTATATTGCTCTAATATGGTGTTTTTTTCTGAATTATCTTCAAAGTATTCTGCCTTTTTTCTACATGTTTTAGAACATGTCCATCTTGAAGTAGAGCTTCATTCAATCTCCAGTTCCCTCCCACTCTCTTCCTTCTCAAAGACACCAGATTATGATCCAAAAAGGTCTTTGGTAAACTATCCACTTTTAAAATGTCATATCTTTGAAAGTCTCCAACCATCTCTGACTGTTGTTCCTCTCGCACTCCACATAATCCTCCAATCACACTGTAGAAGGTGTGTTTTGATAACTGAGCTTGAAAAAGTTACTTGTGGGGACTTCAGCTACCTAAATCCCAAGCTGGCAAGGGGATTCTAGGAGTTATACTCCAAAGAAAGTAACATTGTGAAGCTCTGAGTGAAATAGCCAAATGCCAGATTCTCCCTGTACCATTCCTTCACCTCTGATATGTGCAGGTTGTTTAACCAATGGGTATAAGTAATGGCAATAATTTTCACACATCACCTGGAGAAGGAAAATCCCCCTCCCTGGAGGGAGTGGATGATTGCTATTCAATAGGAGAGGAGTGGACAAAATGTGCTGCCCCAGAGGCCTAGCTGTGATCACTAGCACCACCACACTTCTAGATCTCTTGTGGGAAATGCTGGAGGCACTGTGATCTCTGAGCCTTGGAAAGTTGTCCAGCCCTGCAATAGAAAATTACTCATGCAATTATAGAGCTGCCACAATTGGGTAGTAATACGTCTATACAAAAAAAAAAAAAAAAAGGCAAAGAGAGAGATCTGTATTCTTTCTCACTCATAAAGAACAGAGTTTGTATTCTTTCTAACTCAGGGTCTTTCTGCACTACAATGTTATAGTGCTATTATTTCACTTTCAACATCCTATGGAATCCTGGGGTTTGCAGTTTAGCGAGGGGCATTTGGAATTCTCACCCAGAGAGCTCTTTGGCCTCAGTAAACTACACTCCCCAGAATTCCACAAGATGTTGAAAGTGGAATAATAGCACTATAACAGTATAGTGTGGAAAGGCCCTCAGATATACCTGTAAAAAAACTGTACTCCATTTGTAAACATTTTTAAAAAATATTTGGCTAATGTTCATGACATCCATCATGAATGCATGTATACTGCAGAGGGAGGACTGTAATTCAAAAATTATGCCAGTCCTGCAAAGTTGTTACACCTATTATCTTGAGGGAAAAGGCAAGTTAGAATATGCAGCAAAGAGGCAACTGTAAAGTTGACTGTAGACCAGTGCATTGCATTATGGGGTAGAAAGGGTAAAGAAGCCAGGGAAACAGCTGAGGATTTCTGCACTGAGCACTGCCATCTGGCCTACTCCTTCCTTCTCTCCCAAATGGTGACAATCCTCCCTTGTTTGGCCACAGTGATGATTCTAAATAGGCAAAACTGAATGCCTGGATCACATTACGATTTTATATCACTCATTACTGACTGTGACATCACTCAGTGAGAGAAAAACATAGAATCTCAAGGCGTGAAAACAGTGGTTCCAAACATATTTGGAAGAAGAAAGAAGAGGTGCTTAGGGAGTTTCATAGGTTGTGTGTGGTCCTCCCTTTCTCCTGAAATTTTCCATGGGTGAAATTTGGTGAACTCCTACAGAAAACTAGCTCATGTGAACTACTTTGCAGTTTACTAGAACTCTTTTTATTTGCTTTCCTCTGATTCTAGTTGACTTTGTGACTTTTCCTCTGGTTCTTGTCCCCCAACTGCTAGGTCTTGCTTTGTTATAGAGGTCTGCCAGTAGATTCCAATCTATGGCCCTTTTCGCACAGCATTTTCCATGCAAAAGGGTGCCTGGAGTGTTGCGCAATTGTGAGGAGCGATCCACACGATGCACTCACAATCGTGTAACGCTCCAGGGGCCGGCAGGCACCAATCATGCACCTTTTCATTTTTGGCTAAAAGCTGAAAATGGTGCGCGATCGTGCATTGCTCCTGGGCCCCACGTGCACTTACCTGGCATGTGGAGCCTCCAGAGCTGCACCGGTCATGCTTCCTGCCCCAGCACACTGTGGAAGGAAGAGGCGGGGCTCTCGTGTGAGCAGGCAGCTCGTGCGGAGCCAAAGGACCCCAGACATGAGAGCTTCTCGCCAGAGGCTGCTCGTGCAATCCCCGCACCCCAGTGCCAGAAGAAGGTAAGATGTGGAAAGGGCCTATGTTATGCCATACTTGCTCAAGTGGTTATGCCACCTTTGCTCCAGCCAGTCATATTCCTAATCCTCACTTCCATGTTCATCCTCTCTCATATTTTGACTTCTGTGCATCATTGCAAATTCAGCAATTCTTTGGAACTACAGTCCTGTACGTGCCTATTAAGAAGTAAATCCCATTGTGTTCTTGGGACTATTCTCAGATAAGTGGTTGTAGGATGACAATATGTGTTCCATGCATCTCTGGATTAGATCACAAAGATTTTAAATAGATCATCAACATAAAACATGTTTCACAAAAAAGAAATCAAAATACACTTGTTTCTAAGTTGGACACACACGGTGGATTGAGGTGGGCAAAATGAGGGTATTGCCCCTCAAATAAGAATTCTATTCTTGCCCCAAATGTTTCTGCAGTTCCCCAGTTTCTAGCATTGCAGTAATCTAAAACTTTTGTAGAGTCTTTAGAAATAGAGTTTAGTATAAGGCAAAAGATTTATACAATCTGAAGAGAAACCAGAGAAATAGGCCATTTCCACACTACACTGTTATAGTGCTATTATTTCACTTTCAACATCCTATGGAATTCTGGAGTTTGTAGTTTACTGAGGCCAAAGATGCCCCTCCCTAAACTACAAACCCCAGGATTCCATAGGATGGTGAAAGTGGAATAATAGCACTATAAGAGCATAGTACGGAAATGGCCATAGAGTTTAGGCATCCAAAGGAAAGGGGCAAGCAAAGTTACCACAGAATATAAACACAGCAAACATGTCTTCTGTGTATTAGGAATTTTCAACAACTGGATTTCTGGAGTGCTAGAAATTTGGGGACTAAAGGAAAATGTTACTGGGAGGGGTAAATTTGTATTTGAGAAGCCAATGTCCTCATTTTGCCTCCTTTCACATTAAATGCATTTTTATACTTTTATTCTTTTTCTTGTCTGTCTTTTATGTTATGATTGCATTTCTTCTTATATATCTTTATATATAGATATATATGCACACACACACTTAAAATTTAAAATGATTAGGATAGATTAAAAATTGATAAAATAAAAAATAAAACATTATTTAGGGTTACTTCAAAAAGTAACATGGCCAAGCTCTGGTTCTGTCACTTTCCTCCTGGAACTGTCCCTGACATACAACAGCATTGATCCAGCCGTCGATTTCCATTGAAAGATGAGACTCTATACTGCCACAAATTCCTATCCCTGCTCGCCTGGTCCCTCTGGTATGATCTCAAACAGTTTCAGGCCCTATTAGAGTGGATAACCTCCTCAACTTCAGCAAAAGTTGCCACATTCTAGGGCCTGATCCTGAGTTTCAGGGCCTCGTCCCTTTCCCCCAATACCCAAGGCAAGGTGGAGGAATCTCAGGGCAACAGCACTGCTTGAAAAGTAAGTAAGTGAGTGTGTGTGTGTGTATTCTTTTATTTCTTAGACTTGGATGTTCTTTATTTGAATGGCACACCCCATGAAACATCACCTTTGCAGCATCACCAGGGCCCAAGCCCCATGACATCCCAAAGGATCATCAGGTTTTGGCCTTGAGCTCTCAAGGCCTGTGATAGTCCTGACCTGGCAAACTCAGCTCCAGCATATGGATCATTTAGTTTTATTTATTTACTTATTCAAGTGATATCCCCAAGCCATCCATAAAGAATTGCTGTTCACCAGTTCCCAGGGTGGTTTTTTTTTTAAGCGCATCTCACAAGTATTCTATACAAGATCCATGATCCTGAACATGATTCTCTTTTGGGACTTCTCTCTTTCATTACATGACAATTAAACAGATTTTGTGGGTGCCTTCCAGCTGAGCTCTAAGCTAGACAAAAAGAAATGTGAGGTGGGAGGGAGACAGAAAGAATGAGACTGCAAATCTGTAGGATATGTTTTAAATCGATACCACACTAGCCCAATAGCATTTCCTTGCAATTCAGGCAAGCCAGGTTCACAAATTCCTCAGGTTTAAAGATGGATTCTCTTTTCTGCAGACAGTACTGTGTTGCTAACCACCCTGAGGAGCTGAGGGAAAATATTAAGCCTAGCAGCAAATTCAAAGATTTACCTGTTTCAGAGTCTGCAGGGCAAAAAGAAAAAGAATTTGAGAACCATTTTACATCCATTCAATACAAGCCAGTGCTACCTGTTATCCTTGGCATTGTTATTCTAGACCACCTTTCAGCCATGTTTCCAGAGTGGTGTATGTACACCTATAAAAGCCACAATATCCTAAAATACTGAATATAAACATGCTTGCGAAAACTATAAAAGCAGCAGATGAAACTCTTAAAAGTCTAGCATGATGTTTTTAAAGTTTTTGGCTGCTGCCAAAAAGCTACAATGTGGGCGCTGTGTAACCAACTGTGTATCTCCTCATAGGCCTGCTTGTTGTCTCATTGCACAAATAGAAATACATTGTGGCTGTTTCTGCAATCCTGGCAAAAAAAGTGGCACAAATAGTTATGCAGGATCCAAGAATGCACAACCACATGGCTGGAATCTTGTTGGTTAGTCCTAAAAGAGCAGACTCATTGGCCATTTCCACACTATACTGTTATAGTGCTATTAGAGCCACTGAGAAGGCTCTTTCTCATGTCCTCATCAACCATGCTTGTAAAGGTAGTAGAACTGAAAGAAGGGCCTCTCCTGATATCTTAGGGCTCAAGCAGGCAAATACAAGGAGATACAGGCCATTTCTGCACTACACTATTATAGTGCTGTTATTCTACTTTCAACATCCTATGGAATCCTGGAGTTTGCAGTTTAGGGACAGGCATTTAGAATTTTCAGCCAGAGAGCTCTTTGGCCTCAGTAAACTACAAACGCCAAAATTCCACAGGATGTTGAAAGTGGAATAATAGCACTATAACAGTGGCCCTTTTTGCATGGCATTTGCCATGCGAAAGGGTGCCTGGAGCGTAGTGCAATTGTGAGGAGCGATGTGCACGATGCACTCACAATCACGTGACACTCCAGGGTAGGGCAGGTGCCGCTTGCGCATTTTTTCATTTTCGGCTTTCAGCCAAAAATGGTGAGTGATTGCGCATTGCTCCAGGGCCCCGTGTGCACTTGCCTTGAGTGCGGAGCCTCCGGAGCCATGGCGGGCGCACTTCCTGCTCCAGCACAGCCTGGGAAAGTCCCAGGCTGCACTGCAGAAGGAAGAGGTAGGGCTCTTGCACTGTCTGCTCGGGAGCAGGCAGCTCATGCAGAGCTGAAGCAGCAGGGACACGAGAGCCTCTGGCTGGAGGCTGCTCACGTGATCCCCACACCCCAGCTCTGAGAAAAGGTAAGGTGCAGAAAGGGCCAGTGCAGGGCAAAAATGGCCACAATCTGCCAGATAGCCTGGATCTGAGTCATATAGAGCTTTATATGTTATAACCAGCACTTTGCATTGTGCCCAGAAACAAACTGGGAATCAGTGGAGCTGTTTTAATAGGGAAGTAGTATGGTCACTCTAACCTGCCCCCTTAGCACTCTGGCCACAGCTCCTTGAACTAGCTGAAGTTTCCAAACACTCTTCAAAGAGAGGCCCCACATAGAACTCATTACAACAGTCCAAAAGGGATGTCACTAAGGGCTTTGTCACACAAGCTTGTTGTCTTACAGCAATTGCATTAGTTAAGGAAATGAAACCATACTGGTATAGAAACAATTACTTTCGCACTATCTCTGTATTAATGCTGAGCTGCCAGTTTGGTGATGCACGTTCCCACAATCGGTCTTCTGCATCACCCTACTGACCCTCCCTCCCTTTGCTGCCCATGCATGGGCTATAGCGCATGGGCTCTCGCTCTCTCGCTCTCTCGCTCTCCCTCTCCGTCTCTCTTTCTTTTCACAATTTCAGCATGTTAAGAGACTTTCTCCCCATCATTTGGCATTGTATTTTCCTGTCATGCCACTGTTTCAGCTTCTTGCTCTTCTTTTTGCTCATCGTTGGTTGTCTGTTTTGTTCTAATGGTGCAGTTGTAGTGTGCTGGTGACCACCAGGGCAGTGCAAGTGTGCAATGACACCAAAAGTTTTTCAAAAAAAATTAAAACATACTGGGAAACAGAGTAAAAGCGACATTGTTCACCTGCGCCACTATGTCCTCTTTGTCCAAACACCAGAAGTGCAATGAGACCACCCTGCTTGGGGAAAAAGAGGATGAAAGAAGAAACAACAGCCACTGATACCACATGACTGCCACAATATCGGAACTGCAGCGGAATGAAAGGATCACATGAATAGGCAATAGTGGAAAAGCAGAGTTATTGGACCCATTCACAGGAAATTCTAATGAATGAAAAGAGACAACTCAATCACAATGGAAATGCAATCCAACAACAGGAGAGTGACAATGTCAGGTAATAAGGAAAGATCAAAAATATAACTAAGCCAGTGCAATCATGCAACAAACTAGTGTGTGATAAAACCCTTAGTCATGTACCATTGCAGCCAGATCTGGTGTCACAAGGAATAGGCAAAGCTGGTGCACAAGCATTAAATGTGCAAAGGCACTGCTGGCCACCACAGAAACCTAGGCTTCCAGGTTCAAAGCTAAGTTGAAGAGTATACCCAAACTGCAAACCTGTGTCTTCAGGGGGACTGTAACACCATCTGACACAGGCTAAATCCCTATTCCCTGATCTCCCTTTCAACTGACCAGCAGCACCTCTGTCTTGTCTGGAAAAAGACCATTTCCACACATTGCCTGATCCCATTGTCCACCAGTCATGATTCCGGCTGTGCCTTTGGTGGGAAGAGAGTGCGAGCGTGAGGGAGCACGAGGGACACACCTCTTCCTTCTGCAGTGCAGCTGGGTTCTTTCACACGTTGCACTGGGGCAGGGATTGCCTCCATCGCACTTCCAGGCCTTGCACATGGCCAGGAAGGACAAGAGCATCATGCAATTGCAGGTCATTGACAGAGAAACTCCTCCAATGATCTACCTTGCAATCATGCTGGATGGCAACAGGAGAAGGGTGGGACCATGATGACATCATGCAGAAACATGGTTGCCGTCCTGCTTCTCTCACATCCCCATGCTGGGATGCAATCGTCGTGCGGAAAGAGCCTAAGTTTCAATTTGTTCACCTTCCTCCATTCCATTACTGAAGACAAGCACAAGAAGGTTGGCCTAGGTTGGCCTTTGGTCTGATCCAGCCCAGCTATCCTTGTATTCTACCATCTCGAAGGATTGTCTAACCCACAAACTGCTTCCCCACCTTTTCCTACCTTTTTCACATTCAGACTAAACTTCTGTGTTCACTTTAGCAATGCTCTCCCACGTGTTTTGCACATAAAAGACACACACTCCCTTTCTTCTCATAAAAGTAAAATCTGCAGTATCATTTCAAATTTTATATCCCTCTCTTTTCAAAAGAGGTGAAATATAGGCCACAGTTTGCCTATTTCCAGCAGCTGCAAAGTGGTGTTCTGACCGTAATGACATCCTTCTGCCTCCCATGATATGTTTTTTGCTTCAATAGCTCAGGGAGTTTGCAGCAGTGATAAAAACCCATCAGCCCTGCAATGGGATGCAACATTTCCATTTATTGCCATTGTACTTATAGGGTAAAGATATGTTAAAGAGGGAGAAATAAGTCACTACATACTTGCATACTGTCACAGCAGAAGTCTTTAAAATTCCTCCTATCTTCTGTTTGCTTCTTGATATATGGAATTTAATGTATACCTATGGCACTTGGCACCAGTAAAAGAGATCCTTATGTTCAAATAAAGATTTCAAGAGAAAGGCAGTGCACAGAGCACTCAGGCCATTTCCACACTAGACTGTTATAGCGCTATTATTCCACTTTCAACATCCTATGGATTCCTGGGGTTTGCAGTTTCAGGAGGGGCCGGTAGGATAGGAACCCCAGGATGCCATAGGATGTTGAAAATGGAATAATAGTGCTATAACAATCTAGTGCAGAAATGGCCTCAGACATACACACAAGGAAAAGGATTTGTCATAACAGATAACATCTTAATACCATCAACCTCAGTCTGTTGCCTGTAGTCTTCATCTCCATGACCCAACATCACTGGCTATATTAATTGGGTCTGATGGAATTTGTTTTCTGAAACTGCTGAAGGGCAGGCAACAGGTTGGGGAAAGCCAGACTTATGAACAGTGTGATCGTATCTCTAGCTATTACCAGTTATTATTCCTTCCAAAAAAGATTAGAGAACGATTAATGCCTTACCTCAGAAGTACACAGCTTCTAACCATGTGGGACAATTTTCAACCCTCTCTGGTCTGTTCAAAAAAAATGTAATATTGTGCCCTCCATTGTAGTCAAATGGCAGTGATTTTCCATTTAATTGTCATTCTTACCCCCAACCTGTTTTCAGCTAGAAAAAGTGGGGATGAGAAGCAGGAAGGAACTGGATGATCGCTTCTAGCTTATTTTTTTTAAAAAAAAAAGTTCATTTTTTCTGGGCTAAACACCACATTTAAATGATAAATGACACTTCCCACAGGCTTCTGGAGCCTTAATTTTCCATTGGGGTTGGATGGGGAGGGGAGAGCCCTAGAAAACACACAGGGGTGACCCAAGGCCTACAGGCTCTGCT
Organism: Iguana delicatissima; assembly: GCA_948472985.1. Classification (NCBI taxonomy): domain Eukaryota; kingdom Metazoa; phylum Chordata; class Lepidosauria; order Squamata; family Iguanidae; genus Iguana; species Iguana delicatissima. The sequence goes on along the minus strand of CAOKZL010003426.1, from coordinate 67,035 downwards.
TTGCCCAGTCTCTGCGCCCTCCAGCTGTCCATATTTGACAAGGACCATCCTAATTAATCTTTTGTCACCCCACTTTGTAAGTTGATTTTATGTTATCCAAGTTTCTCAGTCCTTCTCCCACTTTTCTGCTTTGTCCTTTGTCCTTTGTCCTTCAAAGCTGAGCCCAAAATACAAAAGCAGTTTGCACTCAATAAACTCTACAGGGGGAAAATAAATATACCAAAAGATAATGAACATACCATCTTTATACTATATACAGTGTTGGATTTCACTGCATATAATATACTGGTAGGATATTTACCAGTGGAACAGGATGTTGGAAACTAACATAGACTGTGGATTCTATGGACAGCTATGTAGAAGCCCATCATCTTGAAATCCACCTCTATGTTTCACACAGAATGATGGTCAGAGGATCTCTTAGGCCTGACCATTAAAAAGGAAATCGTGTTTTTTAAAAAAAAAAAAAAAAAAACCAAAACATCCACCTCCAGTTTCTCAAAATCAATGAGAGAAGTTCTTTGGTGTCAAGAATACAGATAATCCCTATCTGTAGCTTCCCCTGATATTACCCTCTTTTCTTACTCAAAAGGACCTCCAAAAAGGTCATGCTCACTCACTCCAAAATTTCAACTTTGCTCAGCTTGATCAAGTCCTAAAACTTCCTGATTCTTGAAGGAAATCCGGCTACACAGCCAGAATGGAGCTAACTTCCAGGATTCATGTTGTATGTGGCTAGGGAGCTGGGATGACCATGCTCAGTATACAGAGATTCATTTTAAATACATGAATTACAGTGAGCCCTCAGTATCTGCTGGGTTTGGTTCCAGGACCCCTCATGAATACCAAAATCTGTGAATACTCAAGTCCCATGCTATACAATGGCATAGTAAAATGGCATCCCTAATATAAAATGGCAAACAACTCAAGTGAGTGCCAGAGAGAGTCTAAAGATCTGTGAAACAGCAGGAGGCTACAGCAGGATATGCCTATCCATCAGCATAGTGTATGTAGTGTAAAATCAACATTTGCTTTTTGGAATTTTTTTTCCCAAATGTTTATGAGCTGTGGTTGATTGAATCTGGATACAGAGGGACAACTGTACTGAAATAGTCTGTTAGCTAATTCAAACCAAACCAGTTCAAACCTTCAAACCACTAAGAGATTTAACTTCTAGGCAGGCATAAAATGATTTTTATTTTCTTGTGTATCTTCTTCTTTAGTCACAGTAATATTCTAAGAGCAGATAAGGAGGAGGAGGAAGAGGAGGAGGAAGAGGAGGGAAGCAGAATACTGTTTTGCAGTTAGAGATACATAACCTAGATTTTTGCAGTCATGACTGTTCATATTCATATCCCTACATAGCCCCTAGTTTGGTGGATACATAGTTCCAAAGTCACTGAGAAAGTCCTCTCTCATGTTCCCACTAACTGTAACTGTGAAGGTGGTGGGACAGAGGCCCTTTTTGCACCTTACCTTGTTCACTGCGCCATCGCACAGGGATCGTGTGAAAAGCCTCTTGCAGGGGGAATTGTATGCCCAGTGCTTCCCTCCACACCAGCTCCATGCTAGACAGAAGGAAGCACAATAGCTCCACCTCTTCCTTCCGCAACGCAGTCAGGTACTTTCCCAGGCTGCGCTGGGGGAGGAAGTGTGGCCATTGCGCTTGCTGAGGTTCCACATGCCAGGTAAGTGCAGGAGGGACACAGGAGGAATGTGCAATTGCAGGTCATTTCCAGGAAACAAATGAAAATGATATAATTTGTGATTGCCACAAAATGGCCACGGAAGCAATGTAGGATCACAAGAACATCATGCAGAACTGTCCTCGTGATTCCACATCACTCCCGTGGCCATTTCGCGTTGGAAGTCATGTGCAAAAAGGATCAGAGAGAAGGGCCTCTCCTCTAGACCTCAGGTGTCAGGCAGGTTCATATGGGGAAATACAGTTTGTCAGATTGCCTGGGCCCAAATTCTATACAGTTTATAAAGAATGAACACTTTAAAATGCTGTAATAGTTCCAAAGCAATAAAGCAGCCCCACCTAGAAATGTATAGACCCACATCTTCCAGTTTTATTCTGCCTTGAAACATATTTTTGGCAGCATTTCTTTGGGCTGTCTTTTCAGGCTTTTCAGTGAAAGTGTTCTGCAATGACTCAGTTTTAGTCAATGGTGTGAAAATGCCTCTGTCTTAATTACATTGCTGAGTGGATTTCTGACACCATAAATGGTAGGCTAAACTAGCACAAGTGCATATGCTGTGCTTTTCTGAACCATTTTTTTCTCACTGCTTCCTTCAAAGAAAGCAATGAAGAAACAAAGCCATTTTTTGAATATTCCAGAGAGCTGGTTGATGTTGGCCTTTTCATCCAATCCCTTTGAAAAAATACAGTTTAAAAGATTAAAGGAAAATAAAATTGTGTACTTTTTTTCTTAAAGAAAGGACGCATTGATGAGGAATCTTGCTTGCATCATATCTAATGTATCCAAAACAATAATGTTCATTTTGTCAGGAGTGGGGACATCCCAGAAGCGCGTGTTTGGAGAAAGCATTGCAGAGCCCTCTAGTGGCTACATCCACACCATTTAAAAAATACGTAAGTATAAGATTATCTCTTGACAGTCTTCAGTATCTTTTGTAAAGGCCCAGTCTAAACCCTTTTCACACTGGAATAGTTTTGCGATGTTATTCAGGATCGCTGCTGCAATCTGAAGGAATCCCAAAATAAAGAAGGGGAGGGGATCCTGGACCAGGAAGGAAAAACTGAAATAGATCTGGGAAGGCAAGTATCCCTTTATGATCCTTTTGCTGCAGGAGGATCCTATAGTGTTTTGGTTCTGCAGTCAACAAAAGTGGGAAGGGCTATAACTTAAGTACAGCAGCACGTGCTTAACAGATTTCCTACCTGGTGTCTCCAGCGAAAAGAATCAGGTGGGAGATAATATGGGAGATATCTGCCTATGACTGAAGAGTAACTGCCAGTTGCTGTAGAGTAGAAGAACTTGAAAATATTCCCCTTTTCAGTTCTGGCAGTAATAGCGGTGAGCCAGCATGATTTAGTGGTCTGGTAAACCAGGGTTCAAATTCTTGCTCAGCCATGGAAACTCACTAGGTCATCTTAGGCAAATCAAACTTGAGGAAGTCAGAGGAAGGCAATGACAAACCTCCTCTGAAAAAATTTTGCCAAGAAAACTCCAGGATAAGTTTGCCTTGAGGCATAAGTCTGCAGAGATTGTGAAACTGAGACATGGTCCAACACCACCTGGAGATCAGCTGCGCTCTGTTGTTTGATCTTTTCTGTATCCACAAACCTGGCTCCTGTCCTCTATTTTGAAGCCCAGTTTGCAAGAAATTAATCTGGCAAAATGCTAAAAGTTTGGCTTTATTAATTCAATTCCCTCAATGAGAAGTGTAAGTGAGTAGTAGGTAAAAAGCCTGACAAGGAGCGTTATTTAATTTCTTTCAGTCAGCAAAGACCAAGATATATGCAAGCCTTTCCTCCTCCTACTTTCCCCACAAGCACCAATTTTCCAACCGCCTGTGCTTAATTGGACTTCAACTTTGAACTGCTTCGTGTTTAATAGGGCCTAATCTTCAAACTGAATATATTTAATAGGGCCTGATCTCTGTAATAGATGCGTCTGGGGCTCTGAATTTCAAAGGAGCTCCATTTTAGGAAAGTTTGCTTTCAGCCTACTGCAAAAAAGGTAATCATGGAGCCAGGTTTTTAAGAGTGTTTTGTAAGATCTGATGTTTAAAGAGTGGGTAGCTAATGGGACCTAATCAATTGTGCTTCCCACCCTCTTCCTTTTTCTTCCTTTTGTTTTTTCTTTCTCCTATGATTGGTATTTGTTAGCACTTCTCTCTCACACACATGCAGTTTGTTCCCTATGATAGGATGATCCTGTCCTCACTGAAATGAGGACTATCTTCATTTCTGCACTAGACTGTTATTCCACTTTCAACATCCTATGGAATCCTGGGGTTTGCAATTTAGGAAGGGACCTTTGAGGAAGCAGCCTATGTATTAGCATCCCGGAAAATAAGCTAAACTCAACACTTCCTGGGGCTCATTCCACATTGGAAGGAGAAAGGAGTGCTGCAGGCACATTGTTGCTTGATCTGTCTTTGCTACAGAAAATACTTCAGGACACCATGGACATCATTAGGCATCCAAGTACGCACAATAGGCAAGAACTGGGGAATTGTGATGGGTCACTTAATGGCCCCCATGCCTTCTGAAGACTTGTATATCTTCTGTCTCCACTATAATTGGTAAACGCCAATTAAACACCAAGGCATTCAATGTAAACATGACTGCTACATATAAGAATAATTGACCCTCAGATTCTGTATCTTGGGGAGTGTATGATGCTATGAAGTGAGCACTGGAAGTTACAAATGGCAAGCAAATACAAATGAGAATTGCATGAGATAACTTGCATAGCCAAGGCATCCTGAAACTGAACAACATATGTGGCATTATACAGCTGGTGCATTCTAAGGAGGAGCCATTTTGTTCTAATCATTGTTCCCCAAGTAATGGGGATTGTGGGACAGCCTTATAGGGCCTCTTTCCTTTGCCATGAGAGAAAGGGAGACAGAAAAAAAATAAACGTATTCAGGTAAATGTCAAGACAATATTTCACATTTTATTTCTTAGATTTAGCGGATAGTTGGAGACCCAAAATATGTCCTGAATCCCAATGACCACCATTACTTTTTTGAATGGTTAGATAAGCATTCTTGTAAATAGGTCAAGAGAATTATTTTAAGAGCTCTAACAAAAAGATAGCAACATGGTGCCATTATAGCAGCAGGAGAGGCCTGCATCACTTGTCACTTGTGGCCTCGCAGGCATTCTCACGTACTCTTCATGACATAAATAACCACAAAAGTCACCATTCATACTGCCAAGATTCTTCCATTGGGAGACCTTAGAATCTTCTCTTTCAGGCATGTCATTAAAGTGTTTTTTCATTTTGCCAGGCAATTGGGTTGTTTTCATTTTCTCCCAGCTGCTATAGATGGTTTTGATGTTGTTCTTGTCTGTATTTCTGTGTTTTTATTGTGGTATTTCATTTTATGCATGTATTGGCTTTAGTTGTGCTAAACCTAAGAGGGCTCTTGTAGCTGAACGGTGGGAAGTCAGCTACCTTGGAAGTTTTTTGGGTTTTGTTTTGTTTTTAAGCTGAAGAATGGAGAAAATGCCTGTTTATAAATAAATGCATCAAATGTACAGAGTATTCAATCAAGGATTAGAAATGCTAGTGAAGATTACATTTTTGCATCCACAAAATACTGCTACTAAGGTGCTGAGTGTTATCTCCATGAGGGAAGCACTGCCTCGCATGATGTCTGAATTCAGAAAATAACTAACTGTGCATTTATTGCACAGAAACAGCTAGAAGGGCACTCATGTTTCATGTTCAAAGCACTTTGTAATGCAGGTCCATGAAGACATAAATAGTTTGGTGCACTTGTAGGGTAGAGCCTCATATTCTGTTCATCCACCAAAACCACAAGTGTGGGCTTCAGAGGTCCATGACAACCGCCACCCACCCTCCCTACAGTGTTGTTATGCTTCAGTCCCGACCAATATTGAAGGTGGCTATGGAAAAGTATTACTGTTACAGTGCTGCCCAGAATCCCAGCTCAGCTGTAGTTCCATTACGAAAGGAAGCATGCATGCACATAGCTAAGAAATAAGTGTTGGCCCACAGGAGGTATCCTCTGAAAAGAAACTTTGAAGTGACTTTTAAAAATGGTGAAAAAAATATTGAATCAATGCCTCCTTTTCTCATTTTTGACAAGGAAGAAAAACTGATTTGTAATGAATAATTCTTTACTGTGATTGATGAAACTCCAGGTTAACATAAAAGAAACTGTGGCCAAGAAGGTCCATACTAATGTGAAACTAACTCCTGAGAGTAAGAGATAGAAGGAAGAACCTCCATGATGTAACTATCAATTTAAAAAAAAAGAAGAGTCACAGTCCATGTGTAGATGGCAGTAAAAAACAGAGACAAAGGGAATGGGACTAGCATGCTCCCTCTCTTTGCATTGTTACTATAGTCTGATTTTGAACACACATATATAGGATTTATCCCTTCCATACTTTTTGGAGTGATGCAGTTGCTTAAGAAGACTTTATCACATGTCTGAAAGTTTTATCTGGTTCTTGGGGTGAGCCATAGGTCACAGTCCTCAATTCTCTAGACAGTGTGAACACTGTTGAACCTAATGAGATTTACTTTGGAAGAAGCATGTATAGGATTATGCTGCCCATGCATAGGACTATGCTGAACTTAAGCACATTTACCAGAAGGTTAGGGAGTTCTGCATTCAGAACCATTGCTCTGCATTTTCTGTATGACCCTTTTGGTTCATTTTTATTTCATATCCAATTTCCTAGCAAGAAAAGGAGATAAAACTGGAAAAGTTTGCAACCATGGGCTCTTCTAGTTTGGTCTAATGAAGCATAAGTTCTGGCAATGTATTTCCTTGAGTTTTGCTGAGATTTGCCAGTTATTGTCCCCTCTACATCTGCTCTTCCAATGACATGTGCCTTTTCTGGGGGGCTGCCTATAATATCTTTTGGATCTGTGCTAAGGAGTGATTTGTTGTGGTGGTCCTATGATTTGAAGGATAAATTTCCTCCTGAATCTTTGAAAAATATAACTTTAGAGTCACACTGTTACAATGCAAACAGGCTACCTCATCGATTCTCTGTAGCACTGTAATTCTTATGAAAAAGCACAAAAAAGAAAGAAGAAAAGGAGGTTTTTGTGTTCCAATATCTCTCTGAATTAAAAGAAGCCCACCTCACGGTGGGAATAAAATGTAGCAGCTGGTGCCATGAACTGCCATAGAATAGTCTAGGACAACAGAAATGTTATTTGGATACTTACTATTTTTTTAAAAAAAAAAAAGAAAACCACAACTGCAACAGCAACAAATACCACAAGCACTTGAAACATGTACCCCACCTGGAAGACCTGCATAATTATATTCGATTCTCCACATGCACCCAAATAAAATTATTCTAACTTGCACATTTTACACTGCTGTTTTCAGGATGCCTGTTTCATTTTCTAGTTGTAGATATTTTTTTTAAAAAAAGGTTCAGTAAAGAATTCTAAACCCTCTCTGTGCCTCATAGCTTTAAGCCACAGAAATAACAATTCTCTATGACAAACGTGAGGACTTCTGAAGTACTTATTTTCTTTTTATTGGAGTACTGATGCTGCAATAACCTCCATGGTAAAATCTCTTTATTAGTACTAAACAGAACAGCACACTGATGATAATTCAGCCCAATAATTCCATCATAGAAATTTCCCCAAGTTGAAGGGGTAGGGGATTAACTATCTTGATAGTGTTTACACATTCTTCATGGGGGGAAATCCACCCATGACTTCCTCTTGTTACTGGTGGTAAACGGCCTCCTGTGTGAACCCTTAGTAGCACATAGTTATTACACACAGAACAGGGCAGTCTCTCTGTGACAGGATAATTAAAATGTAAGCATTCTGCATTTAGAGGATGTGCAAGCAATCGACCTTGAAAAGCTTTGTTTATATAGCTTATGGGACACAGTTATAGCTATGTGAATACTTTATGCAATCACTGCAGTGCTCTAAGCCTTTTAAAATTGCCTTTCTATAATTCAGGATCTGAAGAATTAGGTATCTTGATAACTATGTCTGGGAGGTCAGAAAGAATGTTGTTCTAGGAATTTTCACACTTTCCAATTTGTGTTATGGATGTAGAACTGTGCTAGTATGGTGACCTTGATTCATATTCCTTTTTTCATTTTGAGAGTATTTAATGCCCAAGGTGCCCTGTAGTTTTTAACACCATTCGGTTTTCTTATTAAAAATGTAGATTTTTTATGAATGGGGTTCAGGTTGGGGACTTGAAAAAAACAGAGTGTTTCTGATCTAGAGACCATATTTACATGAATCTTAGTGTTACCTCTGATGAGTTCTATTACATCTGCTGCACAGGTATGATTTGAGAATTGGCTCCCTTCCAAACAACTAGTGGCAGGTGTTTCATTTGGGATTTCTATTGGGAGGGAGGGAGGATAGAGCTAGTGTAGTACAGTGGATAGAACGTTAGGCTAGAAATGTTCATCCATCCATGGAACTCATGAGTCCAAAAACAATAAATAAGTCTCAGTGTCACATATCCCTTCGGGGTATTGTAAATAGAAGTGTGGAATGGAGAGACCTTTATTCACCGCTCTTGAGTTATCTGGAAGAAAACTGGGAACAAAGATGTTCTAAGAATAAAAAATGTACACAGTGGGTATGATTAAAACAGACCTGTCGCAAATCAGTAGGACTTTGGGTGGAGTTAAATCCTATTGATGTCAATAGTTCTACTCCAAGTTTGACTATAACTGGATCCAATCCAATGCGTGTTTAAGGGAGCAGATTTTAAAGGCTTGTTCCTGATATGCTGAAGATTAAATGAGAAAATGTGGTGACTTACATGGGCATTCTTTGTGGCTATTCATTTTATAATGATAACAAACTCACTCATACAGAATATCCATGCACACGTGCACACACTCAAATTCAAAAGAGTCAGCCACAAATATGACCAGAGTGTTGTTATGTATCATTTGAAACAAAGAAGACAGCAGCTGCTCCCACACTTCTTCCTATGTGGTGCCTCTGGAAATATGTCAGTTTTGGGCCATGTTCCAACTAGCTTGAACTGTTATCCAAAACATCAGGAAATATCACAGTCTTGATGTTAGGTTCAGAGAAGCAATCCTGAGAATTCTCTGACTGATGGAGAACCTGGATCATCTCAGGAAGTAGCCATGAGAGACCTTGTCCTGCAGGAATGTCTGCAGATAATAAGGGAAAGAAATCTTCAGAGACCAAATGTCGTCCATTATGTGCCTTTGAGAAAATCTCCCTAATGTTATTGTTGGTTGCCAACAACAGACAGCACAATTTCCCTTCACACTAGTTGCAAATCCAGAAGCAGCAGACAACAGATGTACGAGCATTCCCAGTGTGTATACCTTGGAATAAAAGTCCTGGGTCACCAAGAGGAAATTGGTTTCCACATTGGAGGGGACAAAACCACATATTTCTCTGTAATTTTAATAAGTAGTCATTATCCAAAATTCTAGACTAATTACGTGCTGATTTTGTAGCCTCAGTGCCACTGTGCTCTGTCCAGGGTCCTGATACCTTGCCGTTCTAAGTTGCTAATTTGTTCTGCAGGCTTTCCACTGCTGTCTCTTGATGCTGTAAGTCAAGACTGATTGGGGACATAAAGGAAGCTCTGCACTATCCTTGGACAGCAGCTACTTCATGGCCTTCAGCCTTGAAAAATGAGAAGGAATCAAACAAGAGAAGAAATATGAATTTGTACTGACTCAAACAGTGATGATATAGATAGAATTGAATTGCAGCCTGAAAGTATGAAGCTTTTTCCTTGTGCTTTTATAAACAAAGATCCCATCAGTTCAACATGTTCCATCTTTCACATAGCAGCAGCATCTGCCTTGGAAATGATTCAACACTTACTCAAGTGGCAAAACTAAACAAGGTCAATTCAACTTGTTAAATATACTTGCACAACAAATTAAGTTGGAGCAGCACAAGGTAATTTGCTACCCTAATGAGTGCAGGAAATTAAATAATAACAGAATGAAATGGGTTATTTTATTTTCCCTCTCCAGGATCCATTGCTAAAGAAGGTTCTTTCTCTTTCTTTCTTTCTTTCTCTTTCTTTCTTTCTTTCTGTTCTTCCTTCTCTCCCACTCTGTCTTCTCTCCTTTCCCTCTCACTCTTCTTCCTCTCCAACAGAGAAAGAGATAGGTTTGAGAACTATGCTGTTGTTTTGACACTCTGCTTTTTAAAACTACATATAGGCTAGAGCGTTTGGAGTGCTGAGTACAGCAGCACAGGAAAAAGATAAGTTAAGAACCACATTCTGTATCCTTGGCAATTATCAATAGAATAACAGGGAGATAATGGTGACAGTGTGGCCCAGCTTGACTTTGGCTATTTTGATCCAATGGTGATATCATACCACATGTCATAACAATGTAATTTCATTGAAGGTAGCGATGGAAATATCTGCAGACAAATTGATAGAGACAATTAGGAATTGGCCACAAAAGTATATAAAAATATCAGAATCCCTGATACAATCTATCTGTCTTTTCAATCATTCTGGGTAATTTGACATCACCCTGTCTCAAAAATAATATTATATCAGAGGAAAAGATACAAAGAAATGCAATAAATTGTTGTCAAATATACAGAGTATCTTTCACAATACTGAGGAAGATACAAAGAATCACTTCCTTGGTGCAGCAATTGTGCTTGCTCCCACAACACTAGTCTGCATGTCTTTATCTATTGGTATGTATTTGTTTATTTGACTTAGATCCCACTTTTTTCCCAAATTGGGCTCAGAGTAGCCTTTTTCTAATGAGCTCAAGAGAATATACATGCCTCACCTGTTCTCCACTTCATCTTTACAACAAACCTGTGAAGTAGGTCAGGCTGAAAGAGAGTGATTGTTGCATTGAGATTCATGGATCAATGAAGACTTGAGCATGGAGCTTCCAACTCCAAATGTTTAACCACTGTGCCATACTGGTGCTCATTATGGCTATCAGTAAACATCTGACTTGTGGCTGAGTTTGGGTCTCTATGTGATTAGGAAGTTGCACCATGGTGCTTTGAGGTTGCACCATAAGTTTTGGTATGCACCTACTGCATGTTTGGGGGTTGTGTGTCTACCATGAGTCTTTACATGCATCTTGTTGTAAACACTGGTATAGTCATGCTAGTACCATTGCTGCACAGGGCAGTCTGTACTATACTTGGATTTAGAAGAATTGAATTGCAAACTTTCTCCTGGATTGTACTACTTTGGGCTGCAACTAAGGAAATCACTTTTTTTAAGAGTGCCTTTGATATGCCTGTCTGCATTTTTATTCATGTCAGAAAGAAAGCCATGCTAATTATCTGTACAGCACTCGCATCTTTTGTGGAGGACCATTAGATTTTGCAATTCTCCTGCTCTACAAACTCAAATTGCATAGTCCAGATGGTAAATTAACACATGGTTCTGCTCATTGAATAAACTAGATCTGAAGCAACTGGAACAATGTTGATTCTCTAGACACCAGGTTATAGGACTTGCTGTAGCCATCTTAATTTAGAATGCTTCTATATTACATTGTCTACTCATGTTTTGCAATGGGCAGTGAAGTAACTAACCAAAAGGCTCAAACTACATCTTCTGTAATGTCAGAAAGACAAGTCACATGTCCAGGATGCATACGTTCTGTAGGAAATCCTGGGAGCTTTTCACAATGTAAACCTTTCTTTTATACTTTGCGGGGAGGGATGCCCATTTTCTTTGCTCATGTTTTTACATGTTGAAAGTCTTATTCTCACTGAAAACTTGAAAAGAAAAATTAAATCTAAAATGAACGACTAAGAAGATGTAAGTTTAGAATCAAACCTGATCATCTGCTTCTGTGTTTATCAAATCATAGAGCTCAAATAGACTCCAATAACATCTGGTCCAAACCCCTCCCAGTGCACAAATCCAAAACTAAAGCACCCCAAAAGGTGGCTAGCTAACCTTTTTTAAAAAACTCCAGTGAAGAAGAGTGTACCACTTCCTAATGTATTCCACTGTTAAAATCCCTTACCATCAGAATTTTTCCTAATGCTTAATCAGAATCTCCTTTCATGTAATTTGAACCATTAGTTCATGTCCTGTCCTCTGGAGCAGCAGAAAACAAGCTTGCTCCCTCTGCTAAGTCACAGCCTTTCAGATACTTAAAGATGGTTATTCATGTCACTTTTCTCCATCTTTTTATCTCCAGACTGGCAGTGTTTTATTCTTTGCCAGCTGTTGCTTGTCTCTGTCAATGTCATTTCCTTCGGTCATCTCACTGATGGTGGTTTTTTCCTTCTCCTTTTTGCTGGTCTGCCACTCTCATAAAATGTACTTTTATTCACTGAAAAAGCCCTTTCACAGAGCGATGTGTAAAATTAACCAAAATAAAAAAGAACCTCCAAGAAAATTTGTGCAGTTGCATGTGGTAATTGCTATGAAGGAGTCACAATGAGTTCTTCACCCACCATTTAAGCTACTCGTGGAACCCACATTACAATCTGAACATAATAAGGTTTCAGTCTTGCCTCTCCCTATATGTATCTATTTTTTTTCTAAAGCTATCCCCAGAACAGAAAGAATTTCTGTGGGTTTTTTTTTTTTTAGAGCAAGAGGAACACTATCAAACTGCCCCGAGATGATAAACCTGCTACATCGTTCATCTCCCATAGTGCAGACCAGACTTCCCCAAATTGGCATCTCCGCAGATGTGTTGGACTACAAATCCCTCTATTACAGCCACTATGGCCAGTTGTTACCCTGACTCCTGGATGTCCCCTGGGGGACACCTTGATTCACTCCAAAATGCAAAGACTGGGAAAATTAGCAGAGCACTGGCAATAGCAAAATGAGGGGCAGGGTAACCCAGCAGAATCTTTTACCCAGTGTTTACGGGGTCAGGCCAAGCAAAAAGCCAGACAATCGTACCAATAAATGTGTTCTCACACACCAACGCACTTACTCACTCACCCACACACACAAGGCTTGTCGAGAAGGGAAGGAGGTGAAAATTGATAGGGGATTTAGCAGAGAAGGTTAAAGGCGGTGATACTACACCTATCCTGAAGTCTTCAGTCCAGGAAGCAGTGAGAAGGAGAAGCAGCGAAGAGAGGCCTCTGAGGGGATCACTCGACTAACAGGGTGCCGGTCTGCTAGCGTGGCGGGGAATTCTCTGAAGAGACCCTCTAAAACTGGGACTATTTATAGGGCAGAACATACCTCGAGGGCAGGCCCTCTCCCAGGAAGAACAATGGCCAAAATAGAAGGAAAAATGCCGCACAATAGCAACTTGATAGCAACTTGGTTCATGCAGATGGACCTCACCCTTGTAGGATTCTCCAAAGTCAGAGTTGCTCAACCTGGGGAAAACCCAGTAATCCCGTCAAGTTGGCTATTCGTGGCTGAGGACCCTTTGTTCATGTGGCCGCATCTAGCCTGAGGTCTCCTTGGAGAAACTTAACTGGGGATTTTCTTGGCCTTGACCTAGTTTTGGTTGTTCTACCTATTTGTCTACACACCCACCTGGGCAACTTCTCTGGCACGGTGGGCATATTTAATATCAATTTGATACTCCCCCCGGGATGGGGTCTGCCATTGGGGTAGTGCAGTGGTCAGGGATATTGGATGCTGTAGTCTAACAACATCTGGAGGGCACCAAGTTAAGGATGGCTGATGAAGACTCTTCTAGAGCAGATCATTAAACAATCAGTCTGCAGGCGATTAAAAATAAATTTTGTGATTATTATGAACCAGGACAGATTTTTCAAATGATTTTTATCTAGATGGATGGATGGATGGATGGATGGATGGACGGACGGACGGACGGACGGACGGACGGACGGACGGACGGACGACAGACAGACAGACGGACGGACGGACAGACAGACAGACAGACAGACAGATAGGTATAATTTGATAGATCAGGGGAGAGCTGTGGATGTGGTGTATCTTGATTTCAGTAAGGCTTTTGACAAGATCTCTCATGATATTCTTGCAGGCAACCTGGTGGATTGTGGGCTAGACATTACTACTTTTAGGTTGATCCTAATTAGTTGAACAACCAAACCCAGAGAGGGCTCATCAAAGGTTGCTCTTCATTCTGAAGTGAAGCAGTGCCTCATGGTGCTGACCTGGGCCCGATGTTGTTGAACATCTTTATAACTGACTTAGATGATGGAATAGAAGGCAGGCTTATTAGATCTGAAGATGACACCAAATTAGGAAGGGAGAATGAATGCCTAATGGACAGGTAGTGCCACTCTATTTTGCCAGACTTCACCTGGAATACTGTGTCTAGTTCTGGCCACCACAGTTCAAGAAGAATATTGACAAGCTGGAATGTGCAGTGGCAGAGCTTGGTCCCAGCGGGATAGGGGTGGGGCTGGAGGGGCGTGGGCAGGGCTACAGCGCACATGGGCAGAACGATGATGCACGTGGGTGGAGCAACAATGCTTGTGGGAGGGGCAACAGTGCACATGGGTAGGGCGACAGCGTTTGGGAGCCAGGCAAGGAGTGGTGCCAACCCCAAAAAAGTGCTGCCCAGGGCGCACCGCCACCATTGCCCCCCGTCCCTCTGTCAGTGGGAACGTTTCCAGTGAATGGTGACCAAACTGATCAAAGGTCTTGAAACCAAGCCTTATGAGGAAAGACTTAGGGAGTTGGGCATGTTTCGGATGGAGAAGAGAAGACCGAGAGGTGACAAAATAGCCATCTTTAAGTACCTGAAGGAATGTTATTTGAAAGATAGAGCAAGTTTGTTTTCTGCTGTTCCATCAACTAAATCATAAACAAACAGATTCAAATTACAAGGAAACATATTCCACCTAAACATCAGGAAGAACTCCTTTACTGTAAGAACTTTTTTGACAATGGAATAGGCTGCCTTAGAGTGTAGAGGATGCTCCTCTCAGGAGTGCTTTATTTATGTATTCCTACATGGCACAGGAGTTGGACCAGATGACCCTCACAAAGCCTTCCAATTTTATGATTCTAGGAGATAGAAAGTTGATGGTTAAGTTCCACCACAGCTAGTGAACTGCTGTGGGTGGCTTTGGGAAAGTGATTTTGATACAATTATATTTCCCAGATCTCCACTGATTTGTTCTAAACGTTACTAGGAAAAATATCAGATCTGGACCAGACAGTTGCCCTTCGGGACTTTTTCTAATTAAATCTGACAAAGCCTTGTTATATTAGCAAAGCCCTTTCCTTCGCTCCCTCGCCCTCTAGCATGACGTCTGCTAAAAGCCTAGGTTCCACTTGCCAGCCAGAGAGTAGTCAGCAAAGATGCTTGACTGCCCAGGAGTAGCTAAATTATGTTGGACTGCAGCAATGCAATTTCATCTTTGCTTTATAGTGTCAACTCCTCCAGCCTTACTGCAGGGACCAAAGCTCAGCCTCCTGTGACAGACGACTGTGCTTTGCAGCCAGGCACTGCTGGCATGTTGAGGAGAAGGGGCTCTGCTTGGTGTTTATTCACCAAAGTCCTAATCTACCAGTCGGGTGCATATTTTATGATTTCTTGCAGCCATTCATTAACCAGACAAGTTGGTTAACAAGCCCAAGGGCAGCATGTATTCTTTTGCTGCTTGTCAGTGGGGGATGCTTTCATCTCCATAAACTTCCCAGTTCTTCAAAGCTCAGCCAACAAACTTGTCCTTGAGCTCATAGAAGAGTACGTCCGAGATGGTCAGCTTGTGTCCAAAGCTTTGTAAGCAGCCCACCAAT
Organism: Iguana delicatissima; assembly: GCA_948472985.1. Classification (NCBI taxonomy): domain Eukaryota; kingdom Metazoa; phylum Chordata; class Lepidosauria; order Squamata; family Iguanidae; genus Iguana; species Iguana delicatissima. Next base: position 51,633 of record CAOKZL010003426.1, on the reverse strand, counting down.
CAATTTCCAATGCACAGGAAGAATGGAAGAGCTTTGCTCCTGAAAATATTGCCTTATCGATTAAACATTTTTGGTCTATAAAATATTGTAACAATGAAACTGGTGGGGGAATGAAGCCTGCCAGCAAATTTCCTGTGCTTTTTCCTTCTCCTCCTCCTCCTCCTCCTCCTCCCTGATCTTCTCTCAGACTTCAAGGACACAAGAAAAGTAAGTTGGACACTGAGTTGGAATTCATTTGTATAATAATGGTTTTTGATGACTAGCAAAGGTTACTCTGTGATTATCCAACTAATTATAAAATGGCCGGCAAGTATCATCTTATCCGAATCAGCATCAGCTAAATTATAAAATGCCCTTGTTTTATGCAAATTTGAGTAATATTGCAGCTCCAACCTTCTAACCTGGCTGTCTGTCAATAAGGCATGCATGCAACGTAAATCTTAAAACTGCACCAGCATTTGTTTCAGCTGCAAATAAAAAGGCAGGATAGAGCGAATTAATTTGGCAGGGCAGCTTGGCTGGTGTGGAACCATGAAGTGGCAGCTGGGTATAAGTCTGCATTCATGCCTATACAAAGGAAAATTTCGTGCTTTTGGAAAGTTGGCTTCTTCAAGACAAGCTTGCAGAATACTGAGACTTTAATATATATTCAACCTGCAAAACAGCCTTCTGTTTAACACAGGGATGATAAACCTCAGGTTCACAGGCCAATTCAAAGCCTTCCTTGGATCCTAGTCCTCAGCAATTCTACAAAGGATCATGCTTTGTTTTGCTTTGTTTTTCCCCTGTGACACCCTGATTAGTGGCCTCCCACCTTTAGTCCAGGTTTTCAGGAGAAATGCCTCTTAGGCATTTTCACAAATTACTGTCAATAAGAACTAACAATCTTAGTTACCAGTAGAAAGGGCTTTAAGGTTGTGTGTTTGGTTCTGTACTTTTGCCTTTGTCCTAACTACTACTTTAATGCCTCTCCCCACCCAACATTTCTCTATGCTCAGTTTGATATGTTGTGTTAAGGAATATCCTTGTTTATTCAAGCTACAAAATGGAGAGAAATTGCAAGAGTTTAAGGTTACACTCTTAATAGACAGGTTATGTGGTCAATAGAGACATAGTCTGATATACTACTCTGTGTTTAGTCCCACCTTCATCTCTGGCTAGGAGCTGGATGATTGTCAGTGTAAGAGTGATGGATCTAAATCCTGGCTTTGTCTGTTCACTGAAACAGACACATGGAATCTATGGAACTTGAAGCTATAATTCCATGTTACAAGTTCCTAATTGGCAAACTATGCCTCCTCACATCAAATGGTAGAGCTGAAAAGGACTTTGAAGGACACATAATCCAATTGCTTTTTAAGCCATCTGATCTGATAGACTGGCAAGTTTCTATCCTAATGTGCCATGGACCAGTGCCATATTTGTGTTGATTCTCTACAAATGTTTCATTCATTCCTGGCAACTTGCCACAGATGGGAAGCCAATGGCCTGCAGACCAGCCATCCATGGACCACCACTTTGAGCAGCCATGTCTTAAAGCATTTTCCTTTTAGCATATTTCCACTAACAGCTTATTCTTTGAGCAGTAGCTTCTGCCATCTTACTAACAACAACACTCCCACTCAGTGGTAAGATCAAAAACTGTTCATCAGCGAGATGACCTTAATAACCAGAGGAAGTTGTCTCCTCTCTGGGCACTGAAACACCAAAACAGTCTCCCTCCCCACTCCTCTCTCTAATTATGTCTTTATTACACTCCACTTGTAACATTTCTGTTATATCCAGAAGCCACCCAGAGCACACTAGCTGAGTTGAAGAGCAACGTATAAAAGTTAAAGAACTTTTAGGAACAAGGACAGTTGCCTAATTGACCATTTAGCCCATCACAGTCAAATCTGAGTAGCAAATGATCTCTAGAGTCTCCAGCAGAGGTCTTTATTGCCCAGCTCACCCCAGTCCAGTTATTTTCAGATCCTTTTAACTTGAAGTGCTAGGGACCGAACCCAACACTATCTGTATGCAAAGCATGTTCTCTGCCGCTGATCTGTGGCCATGCACCTAAGGGAACATGTTCAGAACTTCAGGTATTGCTGTGAATTAACTTAAGCTACTATATAACCCCTTATAGAAGCATAAAGAATATTCACCAAGTTTCTCATCATTAACAAGAAAAAAATGCCTTGATATACAGAGATGCCCTGCCAAGCAAACATTGCCAGATTTTATGCCTCCTGTGTGAAAGCAAAATGCCAAGTATATTTTCCCAGCAAGGTCCTTGAACTCTGCACAAGAGATTCCCTAGTGTAAAATTAGTTTCTTTCCCCCTAGCTAAAGAAAGCACATGCATCAAGCACTGAAGGCTTACATGTTAATGTTCAAAAAGACATAAACAACCCATCCAATGCTTCTGCTTTTTTAGAAGTCCATACAGCAAGGCAGCACCAATATAAGACTTATATTGAACCAATCTGAGGAAATGCCCAATTATGTCAACATCTGTACCTTTGAGGCACTGAAGAAAGAGATATGTAGTACCCTCTTCTTCAAGACCCTCATTCCAGGTGCAGAACTGCAGCTGTGGGACTCCCAGGTGCAGCTGAATTCCTCCTCCCACACCTGCTACACCTGCTACTGATCAACTGCAGGAATGCTCCCAGGTTCCTTCCTGCTGCCCTTAAAACAGCCTTACGCAGAAGCTGGAAACTGTGCTCATCTTTCCTTGGTGTGCAAGGGCAGCTAGAATATGTCTGGGCAAACCTCTTGCAGGTGATCAGTGGCCAGGGTATGATTTTGCACCTGGAAATGCCTGGATGCCATTGCACTTGGAGGAAAAAGAGCAGCCTCTGTCCCCTGGAAAGCCAGGATAAGTATGCACTCCATTAGCCTGGTCTTTGGATTTCTGACATAGTTTGCATAACAGTTGGTCACAAAATTGATGGGGGAAAAATAGGCTTGCAGATGTGTGCATATCTTCTTCAGAAATATGCAAAGAGATGCATATTTACCACATTTACTAGTAAAGAGGGAAAAAATCAATATTTTTATCTGCCTCACTGAACTGATATCTGATATACACTATAGAGACATCCAAGTCAGGTACTTACCACTCAGAAAATCCAAGAAAAAATTGCTTTAGTGTGACAAACTATGTTGTTTTTAAGGAAAGGGCAGGAAAAGAAAGTAGTAAAGTCATAAAACTTCTCCTCTCTGTTCTGCAAATGTAATATAATGTATTTTTTGTTTATTTAAGAATTGTCTAGGAGGGAAGTAAGGGGTGAAAAGAAGTTCAGTGGTAACTTTAACACTAAATGATTTATCTTCACATGAGCTTTCAAGGTTTTCAGCCTGCTTCCTCAAACCCACTCACGGAGTACAATATGCAAGCCTAAGGTATAAAGGCAGTTACATAGTTGTACAGGTGAGATCAGAGTGAAATGCAATACAGAAAATGGCAGTTGTCACACACAAAGATCATAAATCTTCAGAGGTTGTACCTTCCAGCATCTGTGAGCTAATCAGGATGTCTGCTAATAATTGGCTCCAAACTATGAAAACAATACATTCTGCTTTCAGGAAAGTTGGTTCTGTTGAAAGCAGAGCCTTTCCCAGAAGAAGAATTTTTTTATATACATACAACTGTAATATCAACCCACCTATTAAGACATGCAGTGTGCTAAGCAACCATTACCAGTATTCAAGCTGCTGTTGATACATTAGAATTCGTAAGTGAATCTCAAATCATCTCTTTCTCATCTTCCCTTGAAATCCTTTTGCACCACAATACATTCCTAACTCACCAGGAGCATCCATTTGTGGATCATTGCTGCAAATAAAGCAGTTTTGGAATCATGTTCTGGGTGGTGGGGCTGCCTCTCTTTCCCAAAATCCCAAAGGATTCTCCGAAGCTCAGGTATCAAGCATGAAAACCAGTCAATCAGAGGTAGCCTAGTTGGCTGGAAGAGGCAGAATCTGGGAGAAAGTAATGGCATTTCCTCTGCCATACGAATAATAAAGCAGCTTTGATCATCCCCACCCACTTAATGTTTAAGTGCAAGTAATGGTTTTGTTAATGGTATCACACCACTAATATTGATTGTCACATCTTTGGGTGGTTTTCACATCAGGGTCAAATCCAGGTAGACAGGGCCTGTGGATAAATCATAGAATTATTGAGTTGGAAGAGACTACAAGGGCCTGCAATTAAACCCCCTGTCATGCAGGAATACACAATCAAAGCCTTCCCAATAGACTGCCATTCAGCCACTGTTTTACAAAGCTTCTAAGAAGAAGAGTCCACCACACTCTCAGGTAACATATTCCACTGCCAAACTGCTCTTACCATCACAAAGTTCTTCCTAATCTTCAGATAGACTCTTCTTTCCTGCAGTTTGAATCTGTCATACCTACTATAGGGAGGGTCCCCTTAAGGAACCTGGGGGCTGTAGGCAACCAAGTCATGTCCAGCTTGGGGGAAGATTGTTCCACTCCATTCCCTGGTAGCAGAGGAGCCAAATAGTAGCTAACGCCCAAATGGATTCCTTGTCATTCCATTGCTACCCAGCAAACTGGCTGAGTGAATGGGTTTCTACTGACTGGCAGACAGGTTGACCAATGAGTGGATTCTATTAGCCAGCAAGTGGGTCAGCCAATGCCTGGATCCAGACCCATGCTGTGACCCAAGCTTATTCAACTATAACCAATAAAGTTGTAGCCTTTTCCATTCTTGCTATGCTCTAAGTCTCATACTCATCGCTAGATCTGCAACAGTGATTTTTGTGTTGTAGATCTGAGCTTTCTGAGAGACTAAACTATTCTGACACTTTTTTTATGCTGCCATTTTTATAACTAAAATCATGTCCATTTATTATCTTACACAGAGACAGTTCTTTCTATCCTGTGCAAGATGCAGAGAAAGATATGTTATGACATTGGAAGATGAGCAAGACAATGCATGTTTTTTGTTGTGTGTGACATTATTAGGGCTTGTAATGATGTTGCCAGAGTAGCTGGGGACACAGCATTGGCATCTGGGTTTGTAGTTTGAGAAACCTCTGCTGTAAATCCATGAGAGCTGAATCCCTATCTGGGGGATCCAAGCAGACACAGTTGCATTAGAGAGCTTGTCTATGGACAATAAAAGTAGTGGTGTGTTCTGAGGGGGAGCTGGAAACACATAGGCATGTGTAGCAATCAATGGATTTGCAATATAATATGGTGCTTATGCATACACACACACACACACACACACACACACACACATTTTGCTGTTGCAAGTGGTCCTGAGAAAGTGAGAAAGGTGAGAAAGTGAGAAAGGCTCAGGTTGATGGTCCTGAGAAAGTGAGAAAAGTTCAGGTTGATGGCATAGTAAAAGTTGCTGAAATTTTGGTGGAATTTTTCAAGTGATTCCTTTTTCATTAGTCCAGATGGTAAGGATGCCATCAATGCATCTCAGAGAGAGAAAAGGTTTTTCAAGAATAGGTGCAGAGGAAGCTTTTTTTCCATGTCAGCCATGCATATGTTTGCAAATCGTGGTGCCATGTGACTGCCCATAGCACTGTCCTTGATCTGAAGGTACTTCAGATCCAAAGGTGTAATTTCTAAAAGTGAAGTCAGTAGAGAGTGAGAGTTGGATAACTAGATATGTTAGATATGTGTTTGTTGTTAACTGAGATCAAGTCAATCTCAATTTATGGTAATCCCATGGATGAGAAACTTCCAAACCACTGTACCCTCAGCTTCCCTACTCAGGTCTTGCAGATTCAGGAATGTGTCTTCCTTGACTAGGTCTATCTATAATGTAGTCTTCCTCTTTTCTCACTGCCTTCTACTTTTCAAGCATTATAATGAGTCATGTCTTCTCATAATATGGCCAAAGTATAACAGCCTCAGTTTAGTCATCTTGGCTTCTAGGGAGAGTTCAGGCTTGATTTGGGTTAGGACTCATTCGTCTCTTTAGCAGGCCAGGGAATCTGCAGAACTCTCCTCCAGCACCACCTTTTGAATGAGTCAATTTTCTTCCTATCAGCTTTCTTCACTGTCCAGTTTTTACAATCATATATACAAATTGGAAATATGATGTCCCATATGTAGTCCCATTTAAAAGTATATTCTGGATTGCTTGTAGTCTTGTGTGGAGTGCTGGTTCAGAGTGCCTCTAGATCCACAGTGCAAGATCTAAAGTCCATGGTGGCTAGGATTGTGTTTTCTGGAAGGTTGTGGATACACTATATTTTCCTCAGGATATCAATAGCATTCCTCTCATAACTTGAACAATTGATGCATACAGTCTGAGAGACTCGGCAATAAATGATGAACTGACTCTGCCCCTGCTGCATATCAGAAGAGCCTTCTAAAACTTTTCCTAAGAGCAGAAGACAAGACTCACCCCTAGATTGCGGGGTGCATTTCTCAGAGGGAAACAGCAAATGTGTTTGGCAACAGGCATGAAGAGGAAAGACCCTTCCTTCTAAAGCTTTTGAAGCTTCAGTAATGGAGAGTAAGAAGGATCCTATTCCCCACTTCTGAAGCTGCAGGCTCCTTTATGTCCATTGGCACAAAAGCCTCCAGCTTCGGGAAGGGGGAGTGAGAAGGATCCTATCCCTACTTCTGCAGCTGTAGATGGCAAAATCACAAATGTGGAAGGGGATTCTGCTTAAACTGTTTAAACTGACGTTATTTGACTCTGTCCAGAAATTCTGGAATATAGGTTGGGGTATAAAGTTGGCTCCCAGACTTGAGAATTGACATGAAAGTATCTTCAAGGACTTGAGGCTTGAAGTTAGAGACTTGAGACTTGACTTGAGACTTGGAGTGAAAGACTTAAGTACATCACTGGAGCTTGGTCTACATAGGCAGACATCACATCAGCAGGTGTCCCAACATGTTTTATGAAAATTATGAACTCTGCATCTGATAATTGCTCTTTTCTGTACCACATTTCACTTTCATCTTATTGCAACAACTATATCATCGCATTTATACCTGGGTTGCATGCAGCTGTTATCAATGCATCTGCGGAACTGGGTTGAAAGCCACAAACCATATATGAAAAAAATTGTTTAATCTCAAAGGTGCCATCTGACTCTTTCTCCCACCTCCATCTACGCTGAAACAGACTAACATAGCTATTTCTTTAAGCAGTGTCTGTATGAGATGGGGCCTGTGTTGTTTGACCTCAGTCTGAATTGATTAAGACCTGAGTTGGTCTAAGACCTTCACTGTAGTGTGTGGTTTGTGGAAATATCTGGTGGGGTTGTTCAGAATAATTTATTTCATAAAGAAAAAAAGACCTGGGCAGCAACAAGAAACCTTGATGCTCACTAACAATTGTGGGAACTGAGTGATGGGAGACATAGAAGCCAACAGCTTTTGTTTTGGCTTAGTTCAAAAACCAATTTACACAGAGATTGAGAAACAGACAAATGTTTCTGAAGAATTGGATTTAAAATTAGTATCTTATAAACCTATCTAGTCCTTTTTTGAGGGGGTGATCTGACATAGATTTTGAACATTCAGTACCAGCAAATTGATCAAATTACAGATAAAAAGCTTTATACTCACCTTCTCAGCAGTTTCAATATTAGACATTTTCATCATGATAGTGTAATTTACAGCCAAAGAATCAGAGAGCACCCTTTGCAAGGCAGAGATATGAAATAGTGCCACCAAGTGTCTGATACACAGCATAGCTGTCAATCCAGCCAGCCACACTGAGGTATTATTCTGTTTTAATACTCTCAAAATGGTTAAATCTCAGGGGAGGGAAAGGAAACATATTTTGTTGGCTACTCTGGTGGATGTCCTGGAAAACAAAGTCCACAGCAAAACCAGCTTTACAGATAGCGAAATTGTAGATTTAAACACCAACATTTCTCTTTACATTCTGGGGATTTCTCACCCAGCACCCTGGGTTTTGGACAAGCTCTTCTTTTCTGAGATGCAATAGCAAATCCCCTTATTTCTCCTTTCAGTGTTCACATGTGAGATTTTTAATGCTTTGTAATACTGTGCATAGAAAACCAGTGTGGTATAGTGGTTTGAGCGTTTGACTATGGAACTGGAGACCAGGGTTTAGTTCCCTACTCAGCCATGGAAACCCACTGGGTGACCTTGGGTGCATCACACACTCCTAGTCCCAGAAATCCCATGACAAGTTCATGTTAGGGTTGCCATAAGTTAGAAACAACTTGAAGGCACATAACAGCAGCAACAACAGCAACACTGTGCATTGAGAGGTTTCCATAATTCTTGGTGGCTGTTCCTACACTTTGGTTGCCTGTCAACGAAGGTGAAACTGGCCCTTTTTCTCTTCTTCAACCACAGGGGCTAACATAGGCCTTTGGCATCTAAATGGGATTATCAGAATTTGGAAAGGTTGTTTGTGGACAACAGCTCACAGAATCCCACAGCCAACATGGTCAGTGGGGATTTGAATTCTGCAAGATGTATTCTAAAAAAGTAACTTTTCCAGTCACTGGTTATGGTTGAAGGATGCTGTTGTTTCCTTTCGCCTTACTGATATATTCTGAAACTGTTTTTAATGTTTTTATCCTACGTGTTTTTATTTGAACTTTACTGTAATTGGGCATCCAGAGGGACTTTTTTTGGTAGAAACATGGGATACAATTTTAAGGAATGTATTTAATAAACAAATATTTTAGGACCAAACATTCAGGATTAAAAAGCAGCATTAACATACTGCAAATTCACTAATGCACCATAACACATGCACACCTTAACTTCCATACTTTGTAATCTGTCATAACACCAAATAAATTTTGTATGTTCAGTTTCATATAAAGGAAATTATGTCATGAGTTCTAATGGTTTAATGCAATGTACTCTTGGTTGTTGAAAGACAACAGAGCAGAATTTCTTAAGGCTCTGTCCCTGTGGTTCTGTGGATATTGAAATACAGTAGAGTCTCGGTTATCCGACCTAAACGGGCGGGCAGAGGGTCGGATAACCGAAACATCAGATTAGCCAGATGCCCGTGGCGGCTGCCATTTTGGGGGCATTTCTGGGGGGGGTGTCTGGGGGCATATCTGGGCATGCCTGGGCATGCCTGGGGGCACGGAAATGCCTACAGCCACGCCCCCAGACCGCCGCGACGTCAGTTAATCCGGAAGGTCGGATAACCTCACGTCGGATAACCAGGACTCTACTGTACTGACGGATGTGTTACTGTAAACTTTATCAAATGTTACTGGGAAACTGATCCAAGCCATTCTGACGTATATGCTCCCTGTTCTTCATGTAACTTTCCGTAAATGAAACATGGCCAGGGTGGAAATCATGTAGTCCTCCAAATGTTGGACTACAAGTCCCAGCAGATCTTAGATAGTATAGCCAGTAGTGAGGAATGCTGAGAGATGCAAACCAACAACATCTGGTGGCCCACATAATTCCCCCCCTGTGATGAAGTCTGGGGGACTGGCTATCCTGAGTGGCAGAGAAGCCCCAGCAACAGGTTGCTAGGCAGCCAGAATAGCCACTCAAGAGAGAAACTCAGTCCATTTGTATGAAGGAAGGGCTGGGCTTGAGAGGTGAATGTATATACAGAAGGCACACTGAATTGGTTTTGTCAGACTACCAGGAGGAAAGGCTAAGAGCCAGACCTTCAGCCAGAGAGGTTCTCAGTCAACCAGGGGGGTTGAATGGGAGGGTTTGTTCTGTTTCAGGGAAACCTATTTTTGAATCTGATCAGAAAGTGACAAAAATCAACTCATTTTTTATTCTGGTCAGAAAGTGTGACCTAGACTTGGGAATTAAGCCTTTGGGCAAAAGGGTAGCCAGAGGGAGAGAGACTTGTGTCTTTATGCTGATGTAAAAATATAAGGAAGCTGTCTAAATACATTCTGAAGGCCTGTTTGAGCTTGGACACACATATTTTATATATATATATTCTGGATGTTATTTTAATAAAGGTTATAGTTTATTTTTATAATTTTTCTTGACTCAGTTGAATGATTTTCAATAGTTATAACTAAACAGAATCATGCTGCCATAGATCATTATAGGAGTTCTAAATAACAATTGAAAGGCTTTATCCCTTTTACACAAAGGTGGTATTTTAAAGAGGAAGGCAGAGCTGAGTGAAGTGATAGGGCGCTTTAGCAGCCTGGGAAAGTGACCATACCAGTTTGTGAGGAGAAAAAGCAGACCTTGTCAACACCACCTATCGACTACATATAGCAGTACTGCTATACTGCTAGAACATAAAAAGACAGGCCACTATAGAGTATAAATAATACAGCCCCACCACCACCAAAAAAGCCAGGTTCCAACGTAGAGGCATGATTTAATTGCATGGGATGGTTGTCGATGAGAGTAAGCAAATATATGTCTTATCTCACTTGTATTCGTAAGTTAAGGCATAAGGGTAGGTAGGGAAGCTGATAGTTATATTAAACCAGGAAGGGGCAACCTGGTGGTACTAAAGATCAAAGTTTCACCCACAACCTCCTTCATGCAGGACACCATTCCTCAAAAGGGAAATGAACAGAAAAACTCAACACTAGAAGTTACTCAACATTTAACTTCTGGTTTTGATGTTGAGTTTTTTTTTAAGCTGGTGGCTTGGGGGCTACAATTCACACACACACACACACACCAAAAAACAGCCACTCCTGGATGCTTACATTTGTAGAAGAAAAAGCCCTGTCCCAGAGGGCACTGAGGGATTCTTTGTAGGAAACAGAAAGCAAGTGAAACAGAAACAGAAAGCTGGTGAAGGGGCTGCCTCCACTTACTGAATTACTTACTGAATTACTGTGTCACCAAATGCTGCGTGTCAACAAAGTGTGTCACCAACATGAAAAGTTTGGAAAGCTCTGTCCTAGGGTTTTCAAGGTAAAAGGCTTTAGGAGTGGTTGGCTGTTGCCACCTTCTGCACGGTACTAGTTTCTTCAAAATTTGCTAAAGTGCCAATGTTGTTATCCCCAAGTTTTAATTGTATTAAGCAGTAAAATTGCTAAAAATAGCCAAAAGGCCCCAAACCCTTCCCCACAAAAGTAATGAAATAAATCAATAACAAATTTAATTGTTACTCAAATTGTAACATGGTTGACATTTAAGAATTAAAACAATTAATTTTAACATTGCTTAAAATTCCAACAAACTTGAGAAATTGCCTTATACTGGTTTGGAAAAACTGATGAGGAAAAGAGAGGGGAAATTGTTTATGTAGTCTCCAAATGCGAAATACTCTAATTTTCTGTAATTATGTTGTATCTTTTAATCAAAACTAGCTACAGTGCCCTCCATGTGAACAGTAATTTTTTATGAAGGATATTAAAAACCGAATTCTGACTGTTTCTCGTAAAAAGGAAGAGGTCCTAGTTTGGAGGGACTTTTGGGTTGATGTAGAGATAGAAATGGGAGAAGAATTAAACTGTTAAAACTGTCAATTGCCAACTGAAAAAGATCATAAATCCAATCCTCAAGAATTTGTAAGAGTGAATAAAAACCAATGATGTTTTTAAAAGTCATAGTAACAACAGGAAATGCTTTATGTGGATTCTGATCTTTAACAGCACAGGCCTGAACACAGTCAGAATAAAAAGCAGAAAGATACCACACCACCGTCTGATCTGAAAACCTTTCATTTATATCTATCTGCAAGACATGATTTAAAAAAATAAAAGCAGTCTCAATCCAACTGAAATTAAACTGGGTTACATAAGCACGACACTGTCTCATTTGAGTGGTTTGTTGTTCACAACATTCACTTTAAAACTCTGGATTCTGCTGTGGTCGGTTTTAATGGTAGAGTCAGTTTATTTATCATCAAGAAAAATGTCTTGAAAGTAATATTGTGACAGTTGCATGGAATAATGATTAAGCACTGCATCCATGTGAAGAGGTGCTCATATTCACTCTTTAACATGTGTGAGGTTTTAATATTTCCCCCTCTTTTTTGAGGTTAAAATGCGTACGGTACCAGACGGGGCATTACTAGTACTTCAGTGTGGTAACACTGTGCTAACGTGAGTAGAGTGAGTTAAACATTATACTGAGGATATTTCAAACCCTCCAACATGTCACAGGTGAAAACTGAGACTTGTGGCCAAGCAACATCAGAATGTGGTCAAAATGGCCAAAGTATTAATGAGGAGGAAAAAAACACAAGCTAGGAAGGACTGCAGCGGTTTGCTTTTGCTTGAATGTACAGGAAAGAACAACATTCTACCCCCTAATCTTTTCCTTGCTAATTTAACAGAGTGCAAACTACTTTTGCATTTTGAATTCAGTATGCAGCAACTGAAGTAAGCTGAAGACAAAGGGGGAAAAGTGGGAGGAAAAGAGAGAAAATGGGTCATTCTAAAAGCAGCTGAAAAGCAGGATGACTAAGAATTAATCAGCTGGAAGGTACGGTATTTTCTGACATATAGCAAATGATTTTGTCATAGGGCTACAATTCTATGAATTTTCTATGAATTCCATCTTCGTACTTTCAGGCAATTTTCTCTGGAGTTTTTTTTTAAATGCATTATTGGATTAAGAATGCAGAAGATAGAATACATATGCACTCTCAGCAGTGTAACTTTTTCAATTAAATGACAAACAGAAAATGCAACAATCCAAGAAGGTAGGTTTATGTTGCATATCCACTGTGCAAGATCCAGTCTGTGACTCCCCTCTTGGAAAATGTCCTCATTCGATGTTCACAGATTCTCTCCCCTCCTTTTCTTCTCAGTGCAACTAAAAGTAGGGATTTTAAGAACTTCCCTTCACACATAGCATTTTGGAGATATGGACACCACAGGGAGAAGAAGTTAGGAAAATCTGTTTCAATCAGGCCAGATGCACCTGCCTAGAGCTGGACATAACTGACAATCACTCCATTTCCTGCTCATTATTACAAGATCAACACATATTACAGTGGTTATCAACCTGTGGGTCTCCAGATGTTTTTGGATTTCAGCTCCCAGACGCCCTGAGCATTGACCATAGTGGCTGGGGCTTCTGGGAGCTGAAGTCCACAAACATCTGGGGACCCACAGGTTGAGAACCACTGCTTGACAGAACATTTGTGATTTATATTGTTGTGTGCCTTCAAGTCACTTCTGTCTTATGGAGACCCTATGGCAAACCTATTATGGGGTTTTTTTGGCAAGATTTGTTCAGGGGGGTGCCTTTGCCTTCCTCAGAGGTTGAGAGATAGTGACTTCCCCAAGGTCACCCACTGGGTTTTCATGGCCAAGCAAGTATTCAAAGCCTGGTTGCCAGAGTCATAGTCCAACACTCAAACCACTACACCAGAGCTTTCCAAACTTTTCATGTTGGTGACACACCTTTTTAGACACGTGTCATTTCCCAACACAGTAATTCAGTTTTACTAGCAAACCGGAGCTTAAACTAACCCCTTATAAGAGATACAGACACGTACATAAATTGTAATAACAAAATGTATGGAGACGCAACATATTTCATGAAAACCTTTCATATATTTTTGAAAATATATGATTTATAAATAATAACATACATTTCCAAGATTGTAGGCGACACACCTACACACTTCGGGTGACACAGTAACATGTCACAGCACACCGTTTGGAAAGACCTGCACTACACTATGCTGAATCTGCCTTTTTCTACACAGATATAGAGACATCTATAGAGAGAGTTTTAATCCAGCAGATAACAAATTGCCCGTTTGGCCTCTCTTCTTTCAGTGCATTACTATTTGCTCAACTCATTGTGTCAAAACACTACTGCTGGACTGATTCTGTATTAATCTTACGTTAAGTAACTGTTGTGATGATTTTAATGGTTTTGATATTATGATGACTTTAAGGGTTCACGGTCCAATTTGTTTTTATCTGATTTTAATTATGTTTGTTGAGCACTTTTTGGGGGGCACTATAAAAATATAATAAATTACTTTCAGTCCCACTACAGTCAGAGGCACACAGGGTGGTTCAAGTAACTTTCTAGGAATGAAAGAAACAGCCGCCAAATATTTAGACATGCAACAGAATACAAATGGATCCCAATTTGGCTCAAAGCCTGTCATAATCAGTTTCTAAGAATACAGTCCCATTTCCATTTAGCCAGGAATGAGCCCCACGTAGAGTCTTGGGACTTATGTCTCAGACTTGTTCAGGATTGTTAGTTTCTGTGAAATATCCCAAGTCCATTCACTCAACAAAGCTAGCGTATGCGATATATGCAATCCTCAAAAAGGAGACCCAATAACTGTCATTACAAACTGAAGGAGGAAATGAAACCTAGCTCTTTTGTTGACCCACAACGTATCTACTTTTCACAACCTCAGAACCTGACTCCTGGTAATGTCTCAACAATCTAGGTCTCCCAACCTGGTTTCCTCATTCCTACAACTCCCACCATTCCTAATCAGTATGGCCAATGTTGTACATGAACGTATTCGGGAATGTTTGCTTATAATCCAATGGGAGGGGAAACCATGTAGCTGTTTTGAAAAACCATGGGGCTGTTTCTACCTGGGACATTCCAGTGTCAGCTAATCTGAAAAAGTCTTCAAATGAAAAGCATATCAGTAAAGTCATTATAATGTCAATAGCCTTTTAAGAATTTGATTCCCACTCCTACTTTCCCAACACTATAAAAAGGTTGAAGTCTGCCATCTAAAATCAGCTGCATTATGGAATCTGTCCAGCATCCCATCCAAGTTCACATTGGAAAGATGCAAAGTTTTTCAATTTTGAGCCAGATGTCTATGTGCTTATCTGTATCTAATCAAAACAAAAGGAGTCAGCCCAAGATGAAACTTTCAATTCCAGACTCTGAAAATATATCTAACTACTTTGTAAGCATCATACAGCTGTCCCAGTGCCAGTGCTTTAGCTAAAGAAATATAAGGACAATATTAGCGAGTTGCTTCACCAAGAACCATTTTGGATCTGAATCAGCTATTTGCTTTTTACCCACAAGCAAAAACTAACAGGAATCCCCTGAACCAATACTCTCAAAACTATGTGCTCAGCAATCAGGTGGTATTATAGTATTATTGAGATACTCATGCACAATACATGTAATAATTCACATACACAATGTGGTAAGATAATATGACATCATATAACTGTATTCATACAACAATACCATTATGGAAAGAACTACAATGATTCAGAGCATACAAATCACTCCTTCACACATGGATAGTCCGTACCACATTGTGTATGTGAATTATTGCATGTATTGTGCATGAGTATCTCAATAGGCTTAATGCTATAATACCACCTGAATGCTGAGCATACTTTTTATCCATAACATGATCTTGGGTCACAGCAATAAACAGCTTGTTATCAAGCCTATCCAAATAGGAGGAAGATGCCCATGACAGTTTCTGGATTCCATTCAATACTTATGAAGACGTTCAGAAAGGAAAAATGCATAAATGCACTACTAGCTCATTAAATTTGTTTTGATTCATAAGGTCTAGGGATTCCTACTTGAATGACTGAAGAATCATGAAAGAATAATTTCTTTGTACAAGGTACATTAATTTTCTATTGGCCATTATCCACTGCAGAATGTCTTCACTGATGTCCACACAGATAACATCCTCCTCTCAAGGTCTCCCCTCATAAACGATTTACAAAAAGTATAGATAGAGGGAGGCTAACAGACTATCTTTCCTTTTCATCACACATCAAGGATCAATGAAACACTGGTTTGGGGATCAATAAATTTAAACTCAGGCCATTTCCGCACAATGATAGTCCATAGCTTCATTTCATTGTAGCCCCAGCAGGGAAAGGAGTGTGCCAGGAACACTCCCCTCTGCATCTCGCCAGGTCACAGCAGAAGTGAGTATGCTGGCCCTGCGTCTTTCCTTCTGCAGCGCAGCCGGCACTTGCCTTTACTGCGCTGGGGAGTGAGGCATCACCAGCGCGCTTCCACCCTTCTGCACCATCAGGAAGGGTGGCAGTGCTGCACAACGGTAGGTGTAAAATGGATATTTTTCCATTTTTCAAATACTGTGCACGTGCAATGCACAGGGACAAGATGGCAGTAGGAGCACAATGACGTCATGCAGAAACATGACCCCCAGAGCACTGCCATTGTGTCCCAATTGTGGGGCAGCCACGCCATGTGGAAAAGGCCTCAGTCCAAAAAGCACTGTGCTAATGTCAATAAACAGCTTGATTGATTATGGAAATACCTAGTTTGGATCAGGGGTGTAGCTATGAGGGGGTAAAATAAAGAAATTGCCCCACCAAATAGGAACTCTGCCCTCAAATGAAATTTTCATTCAGTCTCTAAGTATCTAGCATTGCAGTAATTTAAAATATTAGTTGTGAATTTAAAAATAAAGTTTAAGCATCCAAAGTAAAGGCAATGGTATCACAGGAATGCAAATAGAGCAAAAATAAGAGTTGCAGGTATGAATTGTTTTCAATGTCTCACATTCTGAAGTGTTAGAAATTTGGGAACTGACAGAAAATTTCACAGTGGCAGAATTCTTATTTGGGGGTACAATACCCTCATTCCTTCTCCATTGTAGCTACACCCTTATCCTGAGTGGGATCAGCTTTTCCCTAAAGATTCAGAACAATTGTTAGGAGAAACTTCAACAATCAAACTTATTCTTACAAGTTCAAATATTCCACTGTACTTCTTGTCAATGTTGGCTGATACACCAGCTACTTACTAGAAAACAGACATTTTGTCACTAACAGAGATTTGGTCACTACTATTTACAACACTGGCTTCCAGATATGATTATATGTACTAACACAGTGGCCATTTCCACACTACACTGTTCTAATGCTATTCTTCCTATGAAATCTTGGGGTTTGCAGTTTATAGAAGGGCCTCCCTGAACTGTAAACCTTAGGATTCCATAGGATGTTGAAAGTGTAATAATAGCACTAGGACAGTCTAGTGCAGAAATGGCCAGTGATTCCCATCCTGGAATACACATGCCCAAGGACATTTGGGGATATATGGGGGAGTGATGAATAATGGCAGGAAAAGAATAAAGTGCAAACCTTTCTCTGAGGACATCACAACTCCGTGCAGTTCTTGATTGTCTGCATTCATGTCCTAGAATCTTAAGGGAGGGGAAGTGGAATTGTATAGATAAAGAGAAGAGTGACACACAAGCCAAACTTCTGGCTGCCATTGTGTTACCTTGGCTTTTGGGGGTTCCAGGCAGAACACCTAGATTTTACAAAGGTTGGGGAAATTAGCAGAGCGCAACTTGGTAAAACAGAGGGTAGGGCAACACAGCGAGATCTTTTATCCTATGTTTACAGGGTCAGACTTAATGAGAAGGAGAGAAGTCAAGTGTCCTTTTAAATGGTATTTTATTTGGTAGAATTGACAAAGTTTATTCACACTCACACACGCAATGCATTCACTCACACAAGCACACAAGGACTACTGAGCTGAATATACTGCACTTGATCTTGGAGGCTGCTGTTTTTGGGAAAAACACGGGGCAGATTGACAGACAAAGAAAAAGACTGACAGGAGCCTTTAAACTAGCAGACACTAGTCAAAGGTGGAAATTCTCCTGAGAAAGAGAGAGAGAGAGCTGGCCAGCCAGCGAAAGGAAGAGAGAGAGAAAAACCAGAGAGAGAGAAAAGATAGAAGTCCCAAAAATGAACACAAATATAAGCATGCCAGGGCGGGGGGAGACCCTTTTCCTGGGAAAGGACAAATGGCCGAATCAGGCAGATGGGATAGAAAATTTTTATGGCAGTGTAATCAGGAATCAGGAAAAGGATAGGTGTAAGGATGATGCAATTATAGATTTCTTTGAAATCTTCCTGTTTTCCTGACTCAGGCCATTTCCGCATGACACTCTTATAGTGCAATGATTCCACTTTCAACCTCCTATGGAATCCTGGGGTTTGCAGTTCCAGGAGGGGCTGGCCAGACCCTCCCGGAACTGCAAACCCCAGGTTCCACAGGAGGTTGAAAGTGGAATTGTGCTATAAGAGTGTCATGCGGAAATGTTCTCAGAGTTATCAAGCAACCAAAAACTCTCTCTTTGAGTTTTCCAACCACTGAGTGTCAAATTAAGTGGGTAGCCAGTTTTTATGACTTGGTTTTCCAGAAGATATGCAAACCACAGGAGGTTTTGCTCTTCTCAGGAGATTCCTTTTGTTCTCCTTGCAAGAGCCCATTAAGTTGAACTCAGCCATGCTGAGATCATCTCTGACCTGTTTTCCAGTCAGTTCCTTTTCCAAATGCCCCTACCCAGTCATTGTATGTGAGTCCTATTTTATGCCAATTAAACATATCTGCCTATAGAGAGAGAGAAAGATTGCCAATCAGACTAACAGGACAGTGGGGTTACAATTGGTCCACAAACTATTTTTTTTAAAAGTCTTTCTCATCCCCATATGCACACCCAGGCTTTTTTTCAAGTTGCTGCAACCCTAGCCCACCCACACGAGCTGGCTTCTGGAGCCTCGTGTGCACGCAGTCTTCTCTCCTTCTTCCTTATGTTGCTTTCCATGAGGAGAGAGTGTGCCCAATGAAGACATCCAGTTCCACCCTGTATCTGTCTGAGGGAAGGACACACAGCACCAGTTGCTCCTCCCTCAGCCAGGAGCAAACCAGATTGTGAGATCTCAGAGAACTTCTAGGTAGGTAATGGGACACAATGGGATAAAAAAGCCCAGGTCAGATGACTGGCCTGAGATCCTGCCTTTCCTGCCATGGGTATGGAGATGCCTCCTCAGAGTTCATATAAGCTTTCTGAAAGAAAGAAAAAAGGGGAGGTTCCCTTCAAAGAAAGGTTGTAGTGGGGCAGGGGGTACAATTTATGGAAAGTGAAAAAAAGTTGGGAAGCATTGTTATAATGCATTCCACATGTGGCTGCCCTTGAAGTCTAGAAACTTCAACTCATGCAGAATCTTTCCCGCAGCATGAGTTGATGTAGACATATACTCAGTGACAGATGTCTGTGCGCTGATTCTGGATTCAGCTGTAGGTGCTAGGTTTGGCCTATAAAGTCTCAATGCCCTGCATATTGATGATCTGCTTCTCTGCAACCTTACCTTCCAATAAGTATTAAACTGAGCCATGCTGTATTTCTGGAATATATTTGGAAAGCCAGGCCAAAACTATGGAGCATGGATGGAATTAATAGAAAGAATGCACGTGCAAGGTGTTTCCTGGCACCACAGAGCCAGTATGAGCAGGCAGAGGATTTCAAGATGGCATGAGGCCCTAGCATTCTTCTTTTAGAAATTATATCATCACTGACTTCCAAAATATGCTGGATAAAAACCACCACTAGGTTTGTCTTTGCTTTCAGCTGAAGCATATTAAAGCATTTGTTCCAGACAGCAGATTTTATAGAATGATATTATTTTCCTACCACCAACCTCCATATCAATGTGTCATAAAATACAATAAAAAATTTGGAAGTGAGTGTGTTATTTTGATGTTCTGCTGAGCAAAAGCTGAAGCTGACAGGTAAAATTTTTGTAGCTTGAACAAGGCAACTCCTAGGGTTACTTTGGGTGCGGCATATTCCTCAAACATATTTGATGGCTCCCTTTAAACAAACCGTAGCCATACAACCTAGAAAGCACAAAATTTATAAAATACTCTAAACTCAGAAGCACCACTGATTTTTTTTCTTAGAAAGAAGGTTGCAGAACAACCCACAGCCTTCAGTAAATTATTCCCTAAACGTACTACTGTATGATTGGAGTATGTATTCACTGATAGTTCATTATTTATTTATTCACTTAATTCCTATCCCACCTTTCTCCTGCCAAGACCTAAGGGGGCTTACAAAATTTAAATTAAAAGTTTTGCTAAAAAACCATACTATTCAAAAGCTTTTTAGAAAAACAAATGGCAGTTCTGTTAAAAACACATAGTTAAAAATAGTTTTAACATACATTTGGAACATAATTTAAAACATACACACACACAAAGCGCATACCATCTTCAGCAATATTGTGCCATTTGATTAAAGTCAGTCAAATGCCCACCTAAATAAGAAAGTCTTAACCTCTCAGCAAAATGAGAGTAGAGATGGGACTAACCGGATTTCCTGGGGGAGGGAGTTCCACAATCTAGGAACAGTCACTTAGAAAGTTCTCTCTCATGTTCACAGTCCTTATTGTTCTACAGTTACTGGTGTATGCTAAATGTGCCCTTTCTGGAGTATTTCCCCCAAATTCAGCTATTTAGCTAATAGAAAAATTGTTTTTCTGCTTTGGTAACTACCCAACAGTTCTGGATGTGATAAATATTTACATTGCATTTTATGTAACTCTGAAAAAAAAATTAAAAAGTAATGTTTTAAATTAAACTGAGGTCCATTTGAAATTTTACAGATTTTAAGCCTTCCCAGGAAAGAATGTCTTGGGTGGTGCGCCAATTGTGTCACACAACACAACTATAGCACTATGATGCCACACTATTTGCCATGGCAAAATCCTATGGAATCCTGGGAGCTGCAATTTAAAGGAGGGTTTTTGGATTTCTCAGCCACAGAGCTCCTCTATTGCCTCACTGAACCACCAACCCCAGGATTTTATAAGATGCAGCCATGACAGTTGAAGTGGAATTCACAGAATCACAGAGTTGGAAGAGACCACAATGGCCATCCAGTCCAACCTCCTGCCATGCAGGAACCCCCATCAAAGCACTCCTGACAGATGACCATCCAGTCTCTGCTTAAAAACCTCCAGAGAAGGAGACTCCACCACACTCCAAGGCACTGCCAAACAGCTCTGGCTGTCAGGAAGTTCTTCCTGAGGTGTAAGTGGAATCTCTTTTCCTGCACTTTGAATCCATTGTTCCTTGTCCTAGTCTCTGGAGCAGTGGAAAACAAGCCCACTTCCTCCTCGACATAACATCCCTTGAAATATTTTAACATGGCTATCATTTCCCATCTTAACCTTCTCTTCTGCAGACTAAACATACCCAGCTCCCTAAGCCACTCCTCCAAGGGCATGGCTTCCAGACCCTTCACCATTTTGATCGCCCTCCTCTGGACATGCTCCAGCTTGTCCATATCCTTCTTGAAATGAAGTGCCCAGTATTCCAGATGAGGTCTAACCAAAGCAGAATAGAGCGGCACTATTACTTCCCTTGACCTAGACACCATATTCCTATTGATGTAACCAAGAATCGCATTGGCTTTCTTGGCTGCCACATCACACTGCTGACTCATGTTCAGCTTGTGGTCCACCAAGACTCCCTTTCACATGTACTGTTATCCACCCACGTGTCCCCTATCCTATATTTGTGCATTCCATTATTTCTACCTAAATGTAGGACCTTACCTTTCTCTCCGTTGAAATTCATTTTGTTAGCTTTGGCCCAGCTCTCTAATCTGTTAAGGTCATTTTGAATTTTGATCCTGTCCTCTGGTGTATTAGCAACCCCTCCCAATTTGGTGCCACCTGCAAACTTGATCAGCATGTCCTCTATTCCTTCATCAAAATCATTGATGAAGATGTTGAACAACACTAGGCCCAGGACAGAACCTTGTGACACCCCACTAGTCACTGTTCTCCAGGAAGAAGAGAAGCCGTTGGTGAGCACCCTTTGGGTTCAGTCAGTCAACCAATTACAAATCCACTTAACAGTAGCCCTGTCTAGCATGCATTTTACTAGCTTCTTTGCAAGAATGTCATGTGGAACTTCGTCAAAGCTTTACTGAAATCAAGATATGCTACATCCACAGCATTCTCTTCATCTGTCAAGCTTGTAACTCTAGCATAAAAAGAGATTAGTCTGGCATGACTTGTTTTCAAGAAACCCATGTTGACTTTTAGTGATCACAGCATTGCTTTCTAAATAGTTGCAAACTGACTGTTTAATTATCTGCTCTAGGATCCTTCCTGGTATTGATGTCAGGCTGACTGGGTGATAATTATTTGGGCCCTCTTTCCCCCTTTTTAAAGATGGCAACATTTGCCCTCCTCCAGTCTGCTGGGACTTCTCCTGTTCTCCAAGAGTTCTCAAAGAATTATAACAATATAATTATTTAGTGTAAAATGATCCAAGACAGCATCCTCCTCCACTGCAAGCACAGAGATTGAAGCGGAATGTGTATCATTTCAGCACTCACACTGGGGTTAGAGTCCTCCACTACTGAAGTAGTGGTAAAGGATGAACAGCAGATGTGCAACACATAGTCCTTTCATAAGACAGGAAAATGGTTGGAGAACTCAAGATGAACGTCCAAGGGAGCTCAGGTGGAACTCCTCATCAAACTACAAACCCCAAAATACCAGACACTGTAGTGATTCCATAAGAGGTAGAAAGTGGACTAGTAGCAGTATAAGGGCATCTATGCACTAGTTCCCTGAAACTGAAAACCCCAGGATTCCATAGGATGTTGCAAGTGGAATAATAGCACTGTAACAGTCTAGTGTGGAAATGGTCTAGGAGTGTAGTGTGGAAATGGACTTGCTTTGGAAGAGGCATGTATGGGATTATGCTGCCCATGCAAAGGACTATGCTGATCATAAGGACATTTGCCAGGTTAGGGGGTTCTGCATTCACTGCTCTGCATTTCTTTTGTATGACGCTCTTGGTTCATTTTTATTCCATATCCAGTTTCCTGGCAGCCCTCCAGGAAGGGCACATGTCATACATAGGAAGAGCAGATGTAGAGGCAGCAACTGGCAAACCCCAGAACCCAAGGAAATACGTTGCAAGAACTTAAGAAATTGGATATGGAGTAAAAATGAACCAAAAGTGGCATCCGGAAAATGCTGAACGCCGCTTCTGAATGCAGAACTCCCCAGCCTTCAGGTAAATGCGCCCATGCTCACCGCGGTCCCACGCCTGGGCAGCATAAGCCCACACGCGCTTCTTCCAAAGCAAGCCCACTTCCACGCTACCCTCTCACAGCGCTCTTATTCCACTTTCCACCTCCCGTGGAATGCTGGGGTTTGCAGCTGAGGGAGGGGCCTTTAGAATTCCCGGCCGGGGCGCTCTTCGGCCTCAGGACGCTGCAAGCCCCAGAATCCCACAGGATGTTGAAAGTGGAATAATAGCGCTGTAACAGGCTGGTGCGGACGCGGCCCGAGGCGCCTCCGGCGGCGCGAACAAAGCGCCCCGGCGGGCTTCGCTTCCCGACGCCCCTCGTGGCGCTCCGGGGCCGCCGGCGGCCGAGAGCCCCTCCCCTCGCGCGGCCAGAGCTCCGGCTCAGCGGCGGTCACGCGGCTCCCGCCCGCTCTCAGCGTGGGGGGACAGGCCGGTAGAGTTATCTGGGCTGGGAAGCGCCGCCCGCCCGCCTCCTGGGGGGAGTCTTAAAGTTGCAGACCCGCTCGCCGGGCTGTTTCCTGCCGCCGCCTCCGCTTGAAGTTTCCCACTCCGTCCGTCTCTTCAGCCTCCCTCGTTGAGTTTGAAAGGTAATGGGGGTCTGTCTTTCTTTAGCAAATGCCTATTTTAATCCCTGTTCCTGTTGCATTATTCTCCTACCCTGGTTTTGTTCATCACCAGCTACGCCCCCCGGGCTCCACTTCCTAGCCCTCCGCGTCTTTTTCTTATTTGCAGCTTCTTTTCTTTGCTAAGTCTCTTTTCCCTCCGCTCCCCCCCCCCTCGCGTTCTCATTGCCCGCCCTCTGATTCGACGCTCCACCTGTCAATCACCAGCTTGACTCTTGCCCCCCCCGCCTTCCTGATTGAGTGCTTGCTCCCCCCGCCCTCTTCCTCTGCTTCGTCCTGCCTCTTGGAGGCGGCCCCTGATTGGGTGGGAGGCGCGTTCGTCACACTGTTGGCCCAATCGGAGCCGGCCTCCATGCCCACGAGCGAGCCGGGAACTTGCAAGTAAGTGTGCGACTGTGTGGATAGGGGACGAGCAGAAGCTTTTGGGGGAGGCGGTGGGGCGGGCCGGGAGGGTTGCGGGTGTTCTTGTGGCCGGCATAACGTTGGAGAGCACCCGGAGGTGCCTCTGAAAGTGGGCGCCCTGCTGGGGGGGACTTTGTGCGGAGGGAGCCAGGGAGCAGGAAGAGTAAGGTTGCATCCCAGAGTTATTTCAAAATACACTTCATTTTTTTAAATAAAACAACAGAAATGCTAAAGTGCTCTTTGTGAGGAAAAGTGATGCTGTCGCCAGACATTCTCTTGGGAGCTGCCGGAGGCCTGGTGCTCAGTTTAGCGGGGAGGGTCTGCCATCTTACGTATCTCGCTTCCTCCTGGCGCTTACTGAGGCTGAAAGCCAGCAGTGCTTTGGAGGGAGGAGGGCTTGTTAGGGGTGTGAGTAAGAGGAGAGCCCCTTTACGTATCTTTGCTTTTTGCAGTCTGTTTTTTTATTATTATTATTTGCAAACCCACACGCTAAGAAAATGCCAAAGCCAGATTTGTGGGAGGCAAAAGCAATCCCACAAGTTGAATGGTGCTGTATTCAGGAGAAAGAAATAAGGAGAACTTTTTCAGTCAGCACACAGTCAGCTGTGCCCCGTACCACCTTCAGTACCAGAGGCAATGGCCGTTTCTAAACTATGCTGCTATGGCGCTATTATTCCACTTTCAACATCCTGTGGAATTCTGGGGTTTGTACTTTACTGAGACCGAAGAGCTCTCTGGCTGAGAATTCTAAAAGCCCCTCCCTAAACTGCAAACCCTAGGCATTCCATAGGATGTTAAAAGTGGAATAATCGCACTATACCAATGTAGTGCATAAATGGCGAATATGTCCACGTATATCAGTTACTGGACAGCAGAAACAGGAGGTTGCAGTTGCGTTCCTGTCTTGCTCACAGGTTGGTGCACGCTGTGGACAGAATGCTGGACTAGATGCCTTGTTGCGCCTGGTTTTCTCGTTATATTCTGTCATGCGATTTCCTCCACTGTCCTTCCAAATAATGTTGGTCCACAACCCCATTATTGTTTCTTACCATTGGCTAAGGTTGATGAGTATTACAGACCAAAAGCTCTGGAGGAACATGTATTCCTCAGTCTATCCTAGTAACAAGTAGATGACAGACATAGTTCATTTGTGATTGCTGTTTCAGACTGAACTTTCTAAAAATAAAAAAAAAATGTCCCTGGGAAGAATTTTAATAATTTTAGTAATAATGCCAGCTTTTCGTCTGCTTAAAATTAGTTCACTATAGCTGTTACCTAGGCTGTTATGATCTGACATGGCTCAGTGTTTCCTGACTGGGGAATGCAACACTTACAGATTCCCTTTGTGTACTCAGTGATCTCACGTAGAGTTACTCGCGTATTAGTTATGCCAGTGACATTTCTTTCTAAATAAGTGCTTAGGATCACATCCGAAACCTCACAAAGAATCCTGTGCTGTTCAAAGGTTTGCTTCCAAATAAAGTGAGATGTCTCCATTTTATGTCCAGTTCATGGGCTCCAGCAAGGGCTACAGCCCTAGACTTGTTTACTCCATTCTGCCCATTGGACTACGAATACAGCCATGTCTGCTGCTTTTTAGTATAGCAACATCTTTAATGGATATCTACTTCCCACCAACATCATGCATCAGAAGAAGGGGAATATAGTCCAAAAACATTTGGTTAAAATAAACCTATTAGTGTTACCAGGCCTCAAAACCCAGCAAACAAATTTGCTTGATGTATTTTGCGTATTTTAGTTGACTCAAGAAAGATATTAATGTTTGGTGAATTTTGGATTTTGTTGTATTTTTCTGCATGGCCAGCATGACAGCTATATTTCACTATATATCACTATATTTCTTAAATATACAACAAAACTCTTTTTTCCCTATTTATACAGAAACAGATCATGGCTACTTCCTTGAAAATCACATAAGTGTAACTGAATTCAATGGGATGTACTTTTGAGTATGTTTGTATGGACTATAGTTTGTGGTACAGTAATCTGTATGGCTATAAGTCCATGCGTAGGTGATGAGGATCAACCCCACATCTAGCCATACAGAGGAAAAGTATAGGCACCTGTTTAAGACCCTGGGTGCCTATCCATATTTGCAGTCTTCTACATGTATGATAGAGAACCAATTCCACCTATACATGAGGGCTGCAAGTAACCACAAAATATATTCATCCATTTTCATTAGGCAGACAAAAAGTGGGAGATTTCAACAGGGATATTCAATTAAGAAGGAATTGCTTTTAAAGAGGATCTGTAATTGTACACCCATTTGGAGAATACCGAATACATGAACTAAGTGTTGCCAGCTAAATTGAAGTAATTGTTTATGTCAGAAATAGGAATGTATGGACTTGCAGATAGTGTTGGACTACAGCTCTGGTTAATGCTAGCCAGTGGAGAGGAACTATGGAAACTGGTCCAGTAACATTTTAGGCCCACATACCCCCTATCCCTAGTTAATGTGATCAGTGCCTAGTTAGCAAAGAACCCAACAGAAGTTAGAGAAACTGCTTAAAGGGAAAATAATAATCTTGCTCAATGTAGAATTTTATGGTGTTGGTTCTTTTTTGTCAGCAAGGGCAGTAAGAAAAGAATGACTGGCAATGATGACCTCTTAAAAAATCTACAGAATAACTTGCAAGAACTGAACAACCTCCGATCTAAATATTTTTCATCAGGAAAACGTCCTCCATCTATAAGTACAAAGTCATTACTTCATGACCAACAGCAATTGCCAAGAGAGAATATGAACATCCAGCCATTTGCTCCTAGGAAGAGCATCCGTCACCGAAACCCTTACTGGCCTGATGAAGAAATCCGGACATTCATTGAGATTTGGGGTGATGACCAAGTCCAAGCTTCATTGGCTACCAATTTTCGTAATGAGGCCCAGTATGAATGGATCTCTGACAGGATGCGGGAATATGGCTATGATCGGGATATGAAGCAGTGCCGTTTGCGTGCCAAGGAGCTTCGGAGAGGATACAAGGCTATTGTTTGTGGAAATAATTCCTCTGTGAGTGGACAACGTGCCCTGCCTTTCTTTGATGACTTAAACAGTTTCCTGTGCATGCATAAGGGCCTTGTGGTGTCCAAAGTTTCCCTCTCCATAGATCGGAGGAATCGAGAGGCCCAAAAACTAGGGCTGGAGCAGGAGAAGAATGAGAAGCTAAGTGTTGTCCTTGTTTCTGATGATGATGAAGCATCCATTCCAGAACCTGCAGATGAATCCAATGGCTATTTTCATGATGCACGTATTGATTCTGATCTGGTGAATGCACAGTCTCCAAGTGATGAGTGGGAACAGCATGGAGAAGATAGCATTCTAGCAGATGATGTGACTTCACTCAATTTTCACAACACTAGAGGGCAGAGCCATTCTGTAAATTCAGGTAAGTATTGACAAGTGAAATTCAAGTATCAAAACATGGGCCAAGATCTTGCATTGGGAAGGGATACATTTCCCATTGCACCTTTCCTCACTTTCTTAGTGCGACTCCCCCCTCCCCCATAATGGCTATTTCCATTCAAATAGAGAATACAGGTGGGAGGACCAACAAGAGATAGGACCACTTCTGCTGTAACTGGATGTACTATAACAGGCATTCTCAGGTCCTCATAGAGATCCTTGGGAGATTTCTGAGCATCCCATTAAATTCTGTGCACTTAGCTAAAGGAAAATAGCTGGATGCATCTCTGATGCCTCTCCACTGCTCCACAAACACAGAATTGGCCATCATGGGGGCTGCCATGTGGAAAAGGTTGGTTGAGTGGGCCTTGGTTGTTGCGTGGTTGGAACAGAATTTTGTAGTGACCAAAAACATGGGTTATAATGGCATCAGTCGGACTTAATGCCATTGTAGTTCACTGACAGGATGCCAGACCATTGTTTTCTGGCAATGCAGTTTGGGCTACATGTTAATTAGGTGGTTGTTTGGTCTTTTCTTAATTTCATGAGTCTCTGTGCTGATAGGTCACCGACAGAACAACAGAGAAAGATCAAAAAAGGGTTAATAAGACAGTAAATAATACTGTGAGAAATGCAGGGGCTACAAAACAACAGAAGCCTATATAGACAATATAATAGAACTAAATAGCACAGTTTATAAGGCCTGTACAATCAAATGATAACTTTATTGGAAATGTTTAACACTTGTAAGGAATATATACAGCTAGATAACAATGATAAAAGAAGAGCAGCTTCAGTTCTGATAAAAAGTCCTGAAACCAGATATGGATTTCCACAATAACAGCTGGAATCATATTTATACATAGCCAAATCTATTTAAATATCCATATGAATAGGAGGAATGAGCAAAACAGGATCCAAGAGCCACATACCATTGAAGAGGAAACATACAACTGCTCCCAGGAATGTGGAGTTGTTTCAGCAGGTCTTCATCAAGGACTTGATGAGAATGAAGTTTTCCAAAATAGTCTGATTGGCCATAGACAGGATGTATTGGACTCCAAGGACATTGGGTACTGTAGAAGTTAACCATATTACTATTTTGAATATTAAATAAATTCAAAAATCTTTGACTGCCACTATTAAGGGGCCATTCTAACCTTATAGAGGGAGTCTCAAAATCTGGGAGCAGTCGCTGGGAGGGCCTTCTCCTATGTTCCCACCAGGCAGGGCTGTGAAGGAGGTGGGACTGTAAAAAAGGCCTTTGTTGAGGCTCTCAGAGCCTGGGTACAATGGGAAAGTATCAGACCCTTATTGGGTTTTATAGTTGTGGTTACTCAATGTTGAAGGAAGGGAGTTCCTCACATGGTCAAAAGTTGTTTCACTGTTTTAATAAAGTACAGCTGAAATTAATCCTCAAGCATGAATTGCTTTTCATTTTTAACCTGTTCTTTTGCCATTGGGTGTGCTCTGGGATCCTTTCAAAATCCTGCTGTTGTATTAATTTGTGTTACATTCTGCCATCACAGGCCCATCCAGCTCCTTCCCTAGGGGAGCCCTAGCTGATGCTGATAGTATGAACAACCACTGGAATAGGAAGCAGAGGAAGCAAGCTGAAGCTGCCTCAGACCTTGTGGATGCCATCTCACAAGTGGGTGACAGACTAGTAAATGCTCTATGTGATTTGCACTCGAAACACAAGGAGACATCTGAGCTTGCACAGACCAGGGAAAGTAATACCTACAAGGAGGAGTTTGCCCTCCTGGCAAGCCGTGTGGACCAGGCTACTAAAAACATGGATAAACTCATCTCTCTGATGGAGACATCTACTAGAAGGATTGCAGATGCCATGGACAGGCAAACAGCTGCCTTGGAGAACCTGGCACAGTTGTTTGCTGCTCAAGTGCCTGCTCTTTCAGTGCCCTTTGTGTCTCAGGGAGATCCTACTCGTTCTTCCTCAAGCACCTCTGTACCACTTCCATCACCACCAACAGGGCTGCACAGTGCCCTAAACGCTTTGGCAGCATGCCACCCTGGTGATCCCAAACCATCAAGATCTCCAGCTCCCTCTGAGGATGAGGAAGGTCAGCCACAGGCAAAGAAAATAAAAAAAGAAGATGACTAGCATAATCTGATTGTGCAACAGTCCCTCAGACATATGCATTGGCTCTTCTGGGGTGAACATTCATCTTTAAAAATATATATATTTTGAGGAGAAAGTAAGAAAGGTGGAGGGTTTGACAGACCTCTTTTGTTAATTATTTTTAAAGCTTTATATCTGAATTTTAACACCAGAATCCTATGTGACCTGTTACACTGTGTAACTTTATGTGTACCTACCTACATAGCAAAGGCACTAAGAGACTCCTTTATTGATTTGGGAAGATGTGTAACAGGACACTGGAAAGAGTGATGGATGCACACTGGGACTGTTGTGCACTCCACATCACTGTGTGATGCACATCGGTGTGTGGTGAGCATGGAGCACTGCTGTATATTGCTCACTAATGCTCATTTTGCTAGCTTTGCTACATAGTAATGTAACAACAGCCCTCTACTGAATATGGACATTATACAACTGCTCAGTTCTAATTTCTACAGACATACGTCCATTTACAAAGACATAAGGCCCCAACAGGGTTCCAGCATAAGTTTGTGGGTGGGTTGTATGGGGATGATTGACTTTCACCGAGGATGATAGAAGTGTACAGTTCACTGACATTCCATTATTTTATTGTTTGTTCCATATTTTGCTGCTTAGTTACGCAGTTTGGGCTGCAATCCTATGCAGACTTACCTGAGGAGAATCAAGTCCCTTGACATTTGTAGGCTTTACTTCTGACTAAACATCACTACCTGCATACTGTCTGCATAAGGCTGGATGTTGGCTTGGGACATGGAGGATGTGGATTCAGAATCCCCACTCAGCCATGAACTCACTGGATGGCATTTGGCAAGTTTCTCTAAGCCAGAATTTGTCTTTATCTCCAAATATATAATACTAATGACCTCAAACTTGTTGGTTTTGAAGAGTAAAAATTGAAAAGATTGTGAATCATTGTGCATATTAAACTGATATGGAAGGTAAGAGTAGAGAGCTCCTATTGAGGGGAAGAGCATTTTCTATATAAAACCCTATTATTAAAGAGATGAATCACTAATAATGAACTATTTCCCCCTCTCATGTGATTGAAAACATGGGCTTGACTAACCTATATTTGATTGGCAAGACAAGATAGTCTTCATATTTTTAAAAAAAAAATCTAAAGTGGTTATAGACTTGTCAGCTAAAATCCAGACTTTTCTTTTGTAATGTTGCATTTGCAAGTTGGAAAGATTAGGCAATCAAACCTGTGTTCCTTTAGTTTTGTAAATGAAGTAGGGCCAGTTTGGTTGGTTAGTGGAGAGCAGAAAGACTTCCAAGTTTCCAGTAGCTCTTCATCACTCATAAAAGTTCTGTGCACTCTTGCAGAAGAGACCAAGAATTGTTTGAGGTACAGGAAACGTACAGCTCTCCAGATCTTGTTGGCTGCAGCTCGCGTCAGCCTCCGCCAGCATTTGCTGGGTGGAATGGGGGTAAATCACCACTCTGCTGTGCACCGTACTGGTGTAATTATGCTCACATAACTACACCAGCATAGACTTTCGTAGCAACTGGGGAAAAGGCTGCAGGCACAGTGGCCAGGAAAGCAGTAAGGCATTGGAGAAACAAGCTGCTTAGAATTAGCAAATTTTTGGCTGTTTTCCTTGCCACTGCTACATGACCTTAGAAAAGGTGAAACCACTGGCATACTGCACCAGTAGAACACCTGGCCTTTAGAACAGATATTTTCCTGTCCCCTGGACTTTTTAGTTCAGACATTTCTTTTTTAACAATAGCCATCCTCAAGGCTCTGTGCAACTCACAAAGAAAAGATCTAAAGGTGTATCCAGCCATATGCCGTCTCTTAACCTTGATGTGTAACTTAATTGTCTGAGCTGATAGTCAATATTTGGGTGATCAAATCTCCATGAATTTGTCTTTTGCAGACACCCAAGCTAGTCACCAGCACTATTTGTTGCAGTAGTGAACTTCACGAGTTGATGCATTTTGAAAAAGTACTTCCTTTTGTCCATCCTGAACTTTATGACAATCACCTCTGATTACTGATGCCAAGGTCTAGTAGTGTAAGAGTTAGTAAACACTCTTTGTCTCCTATGTTTCTTGTAGGTCTAGATTTGGTTTTTGTTTTGATAAAGTGAAAAAAATCCGAATCTGAGGGTTGGTTGGTTTGTTTTTCTCGCAAAGAAGGTGATTATCTTATATCTCTGGGGAGGTTAGCATGAGTATGCACAAAAACCCTTTTTAGCCTGACAACACAACACAATTGTCCTGATAGGTACTTTTTTGAAGCACATCAGCAAGTATGAAATCTTTTACATGAAGGGTGAGAAATCCTTTGGTTCTCCAGATATTTTGGACTTGAATTCCCAGACTCTCTAACACCATAGTCAATTACAAAGGATTGGAGGAGTAATACTACAGCTGGATCCTGAGAGCCAAATGCTCCCCAGTCCTGTTTTATGTCTTAGTAGACAAGATGAGAATGCTAATAGTGCTGGTATGTATTTCTGACTTCAGACACCTTCCAGTCATCACTACCAGTTTTCCTCAGTTAAAAAAAAAAGGCTCTGTTCACTTGCAGACAAAAATTGCCCCAACAGATAATTAACCTCACTAGTCCTAGGTCTTGCTGAGAACCCTTTTTCTTACAGTTATGAGTGTCAGTATGGGTGGTGTCCTTCAGTCAGCAGTGAAGCCTGAGCACAATTTGCAGTTCTTTCAGTCAGTCCAAAAGCAAAATTTTGTCTTACTATAAAGGAGGGCTAGGGATCGTGTGACTCTCTAGATGTTCTAGGACTGCAACCCCCAACATTGCTCACCACTACCACTTAGGACTGCTGGGACTTCTGCATGATTCCCACTCACATTGTGAAGGCATATTATAGAAAATGAAAGGCCTGCATGCAAAAATTTGGATTATTCCAAGTGCCATATGTGAACTGCAGCCTTCTTTATCTGTTTAGGTTTTTTTAATCATCTGCTCTTCTACTCTTTTAGCAATTTAACTTTCTGCTTCTCTTGTCAGTTGATTATACAGCAGACCATTCAGTTAGCTCTGAAAATACCACCACTATAATCCCTTCAATCACAGTGGGCAGCCTGTGGCCCTCCAGATAACTGCCAGTACCCGTCAGCTCCAGGCAGCATAAACAGTGGTCAAGGATTATGGAGGTCATATTCTGATAGCATCTATACAGGCAGAGGTTTGTCTGAAATCGCTCCTGCCTTAGGTCATTATATCTCATCAGAGCAGCCATGTTAACATGTTTGATCTGGAAGAAGAGCTTTGTGGGACAATAAGGAAGAATGTCTCCACTAGCATACTTACACCCTTGATGACAGAGGTGGTTTGCTTATCCCCACAGTGGGCCTTGCAGGCAGTGCTCCATTCTCCTATGAGCATGAGGCTGTGCTCTGGCATATGCCAGGTCCTCAAGGGCAGCCAAATATACGCAGGCACAGACTGGTCCCAAATCAGTAGCTGGGAAAATGGAGTTGTATCTGGAAGCCCCTTTTTTGTTCTTGTTCACCAGGTGTGATGACACTCAATAGGGAGGTGCATATACCTTCTTGCACATCAAAATATATATGCCAGTGTAACTGAAGATTATGCCAACATATGTCTACATCAGCATTCTGGCCTTCTTATTCCTCAGGAATTCCCTTAGAATGCTGATATCTCCCTCTTAGTTCTCAGTGGTCAAATTTGTTATCAACAAGGATGATGATGATTCTCTTCTGACACATGGAAGATTTAGTGTGTCTGTTCTACACAACTTTAGCAGTTTGATGCCTCTGTAACTGTCATGGCTTCATTGTACAGAGTCCTGAGGTTTGTAATTTGATGTGACACTTACAATTCTGGCCAAGACTTTGGGTGTTGCATAAATATGTGCCAGCATATGATCTAATCGGTGTGCAGTGGGTACCAAAGCCTTGAGCTCCCCCATGAACTCTACATATAAAGTGAAAGGGAGGGGGGGCTGCATGTGTGTGTGTTTGTGGAATGGCCAGCTACACTCGGGACTGCATCTATGCAACAAACTCTAAGTGTTTCAAAGTACGCACTCCAGAATTCCACCAGATGGAGTCATGACTGCTAAAGTGGTATCAAATTGCTATAATTGTGTAGCATAGATACAATCAGAGAGATTGAAGAAAACATAGCAGACGATGTCAGAATGCCCTGTTAACTATCGGAGTGGGCTCAGGAGAGAATTTCAAGTCTGATGGATAGGATTGCCTATGTGGTTTGAGGGTATACAGTACTTAAGTAGCACAGGCATTTAATAACTGAAAAGCCTAGTGTGTTGTTACTTCTCAAACGCTGAATTGTAACTGCAGTCCGTATACTGTAATGTGGAAGATCAGGGTTATGCATTTTTCCCCTTTTTCAAGCTCTTGTCATTTTTACATGTACACCCTACCAATAAAATTTGGCTAGTGAAAGCTGAAGCAAAGGGATGAGTGGCAGTTTATTAAGGTCCATGTATATAATCTACCATTCCAAAAGCTATTGTCTGAATACTCTTGAACTCAAATAGACTTATTGTGTAAGCAAATTTAGAACTGTGCAACAGAAAAGTTTCCTGGTCTGAGGTGAGACACTTAAGAGATTGCTACTGCAGGAAATGAGAAGGAAAAAACATTTGAAATTGAATTCAGTCCTAGACAACAGTTTTTTTCCTTTATTTGATTCAGTGACAGAAAAAATGCATGGACCAGTTTGTCTCATTTGTGTAAATGGGCTAGGAATCTCAATTCAGCTGCACACAATCACAATTTTTCAAGGCTTGCGTTTAGGTCATAGATGTGAATTAGATGTATATCTCTTCCAATGACTGCAGTCCAATTGCTTGTGCACAATACTGTATGTTAAATGGACAAAAATTGAAATAACTGCTAATAGAACTTAAAATGCCATTTCATAGTTGTTCATTGGGAAATTGATTCAACTTAATTTTTATTAACAAGGGCTATAATGATGGTAATATGGACTGAATGCCTCTGTTACAAATTCATATAGATTCAGCTTTTGAACATAATTCAAAAGAGACCATTTCAGTCCCTGCAGAGTCCACAGTTTCATTGTACAGCGAGTTGCTTATTTTGTCTCTCTTTCATCATGGTCAAGTGGTAGAACCTTTCGTTAGATTTCAGAATGGAATATCGAACTAGTGCCTTTAATATAGAAGAGAGGATTATAGGAAGCGGAGTTTTTTCCTGCCACTACAGTACTGCAATGGGAGAAGAAATCTTGGTTTTACATAAGCTTTTCAGTCCTGAAAACCTTTTAGTTTCTGTTGACCCCAAACTCACCATCAAGGGACCAAATCAGTCTTTGGTGTTCCAGATGTTTTTAATTTCAACTTCCAGAATTCCCAGCCAATATGGCCAATGCTCAAGAACTCTGGGAGGTGAAGTTCAAATCATCTTGATAGAAAACAATGTGAGAACCATTGGACCAAACTGTTACAATGTATGGGTATATACCTCGGTTAACGAAGTATGTATGTTCCTACTCACTACTACTTTACAAAATATTTGGTATCAGAAGCAAAAATAATATGGAAAAATTAAGGATTTGTTCCTGTAATGCCAAAAAAAAAAAGAGCAGTTCAAAATGTTTGTCTAAAACTAACAATAAAAACATGTGAATTGAAATAACTAGATCAGGTAAGCCTTGCATGTGTAAACAAATACATTTGAAACCTAGAAGCTACTTGAAAGTGTCTTCCAAAATGTGTCCAGTTGTTGTTGTTTTCCCCTCTTTCACTAGCCTTTTTTACAATTTACATTTTGGTGGCCAGACTTGCAGATCTATCGTTCTTTTACATGCTAGGTGTAGCTGGTGAGACAGACTTAGCTGTTTCCCCCGTCTCTCTGTTTTGTTGTTCACACATTCTCAGCCTGGGCTTCTGGAGAGAGCTGCTGTTAAGGGACGGCACACCCAGCAAGGGCAGGGCCAGCTAGGGTAGAATCTCATTCTTTCATGTTTCAAGGTTTTTTGTATTGTTTGTGCAGGCAGCACTGCTGCCACCTGAAAGTCCGTGTTTCTCCAGAAGACGAGGGATAGGATATAAGGAGGGATATAAAGAAAGACTTGGTAAAAAGGAACTTCTTAGTCAGAGCTCTAGTTAACAGAGGTATGTCTATATCATTCTTTTGCACAGGATATATTTGTTTCTGAGCACAGCGGGGATGCACAGTCTTTTTATGTAGTAATGTTGGAATCCATGGATGTCTTGACTGTGGTTGAAGCTTACTTAAGGCATAGGTGGACATGGTGCAGCCCTGGAGCCACATAACTGTGTTTGTGGCCATCAACTCTTTACATTTCCAATGCAGTCCTTTTGAGAACCAAAAAAAAAAAGTGGGGGGAGGAATGACTGGCCTTTCTTGGAAGTCTCTAGCAGCAACAATGTTCCTTTTAGATAAATATATATAAAATTGCTCTGTCTGCACCATTCAATGTATTAAAAAGACTTTGTTAAAACTCGAGATAGAGCTCCAGGCTCTTTTATTTTGTTTGCATTCCTTGACATTTTGGACAATCTTCAGTCCCTAGAGGGTTCCAAGCATAAAAATATCAGCCTCAAGACTTGCTACAATAGTCCATACCAACTTATGGGATTTCTTGCTCCAAACACAGAAACCAGGACAAAGCTGTTTTATCTGTGGGATGTGTTGCTGATCAGTACTGTGTTGCAAGTCAAGGCTGTTTCAGTATGGCAACAAAAGCTTATTTATTTTTATTAAAATATTTGAATTCTGCCCTCTGTCTAAAGATCTCAGAGTGGTATACAAAAAGAAATTGACCAACTTAAAACAATTTAAACAATAAAATGATTTTTAAAAGGCTAAAAACATATTAATTTCACAAGTTAAAAGATTCATTTAAACAGGTTAAAACAATTTAAAATTATTTAAAACCATGCACATATGTGATACACACAAAGACTTTAGTAAACAAATGTGTTTCTACCTGGCAACAGAATGAAAGCGACATCAGTACCAATCAGGATTCTAAGGGGAGAGTATTGCATAACTGGCATGCCGAAGCAAAAAATCTCTCTCTCCATCTCTGCACAGAGTGTATTGTTCTGAATGATTCTTTTTACAGAGTGCTGATCCTCTTAAAGTAAGGAGGATCATGATTCCCATTGCTTCTCTGTCTGCTCCCACTTCTGAGCTGGGTAAGACTCAAACTAGTGGTTGAGCTCCCCTCCATACAGGAATTTAATCTCAGTGTCACTCTACCCTATAAAGAGAACTTTGCCACACCATTGATTATTAGCTTCCTAGTACACATAATCATGTATGTTGGAGACTATCTGCTTTGACAACTCTCAGGGTTGCATTTGCTAAAGCCATTGCTCATAATTATGTCCATTTCATGATGCTGATTACTTTTAAGGATCAAGTCTGGCTTTTCTGATAAGATACACAACCTACTCATTGTGTGCTCACTTAGATATCAGTCCCACTGAGTTCTGTAAGCTGTGTGTCCCCATGTAACTACACATGGAATTGCGGTCTGAACAGAACCAGATAGAGAGTGAAAGTTCACTTTGACTAGCTACTTGTTGACACAGTACAATGAGTTGTTATTGCTTGATTTAAAGGCACTGCAATGCTTCAATGTTGATAGATCAGCTTGTTGGCTACCTCAGTTTCTCCCAGCAGGGACATCTAGTGAACCCTGGCTTAAAATGAAACCAGCATTGCAGCATCTTCCTCAGTCTGCACCCTGCTCTTTGCATTATTGAATTAATAAGAGAGATGAATCATTAAAGCAGCACAACCTCTTAGAACTGAACTGTTCCCAAAACTATGCCATTATGTAAACTAGCCATCTTCTTTGTTGTTGTTATGTAACTTCAGGTTCTTTCTGACTTATGGCTACCCTAAGACAACCCTATCATGTTTTTTCTTTCCTGGCAAGATTTGTTGGTAAACCCTTGCCTTCCTGAGAGACTGAGAGTGTGTGATTCACCCAAGCGAGACAGTTCCCATGGCTGAGCAGGATTTGAATCTTTGTCTCCCAGAGCCATAATCTAACACTCAGACCGCTAAACCACGCTGGCATGTAGCTGCCTTCTAAAGAAACATCTGATGAACTAGCATAAGAAAAAGATA
The DNA here is from genome assembly GCA_948472985.1 of Iguana delicatissima. NCBI lineage: Eukaryota > Metazoa > Chordata > Lepidosauria > Squamata > Iguanidae > Iguana > Iguana delicatissima. The sequence goes on along the minus strand of CAOKZL010003426.1, from coordinate 14,192 downwards.
CTGGAAACTTCATTATGCTTCCATTTTTGGGATCATACTTTCTACCAGCATCTGCCTTTCTTCTGCCACAAATCTCTTTACTTGACTTTGGGAAGGAACACAGCTCAATGATACAGCCTATGCTTATGATGAAGAAGATTCCAGCTGTAATTCCTTATATCTCGAGGTGCTGCTGGGTAAAATTTGTGCCTAAAACTCCAGAAAGCAACAATAATCACTATCGATGAGGAATTTTTGTCCCTCCAGATACTTAGACTAAAGTTTGTACAATCTTTCACCTTTGGCCATGCTAGATAGAATTCCAAACCATCTGGAGAGCCCAAAGTTAAAGTGTATTGGTTTAATTATATCCTCCCTTCCCCTAAACTGGGCAACTTACATAATAACAAGAATTACACAAGCTAATTGAGGGAAAAAAGTAAAGGAATCTACTTTTGAGAGAATCAAGAGAATGTTTGAATCCTAACTTGTTGAAAAATAAACTGCAGTTACCAAGAAATTTTCTGCAGTTTGTATATGCAAGTTCATTGTAATCATGGGGCTGTGTAGAAAGCTATAAAAGCAACTGAAGATGTAAAGTTCTTTAAGACCAATGTATCTACATATACACTGCTCCTAAAAATATGTTACGAAGCTTTAAGAAAAATGATTTACAATAACTATTGGTCATAATGCCATGCTAGATGAGACCAAAGATCTATTTAAAGTAAACACCTTGTTTCTCATCGGGCTTCTGGGAAGCCCACAAGCGGGATATGAGAGTAACAGTTCTCTACGACTGGCAGCCAAGGGACTGGCAGCCAAGGGACATAGCCTCTATATCTAATGTTCCTGAGGGAATACTACCTGTTTATGGTTTTGAAGCAAGGGTGGTCCTACCATTAGACAAGGTGAGGCAGTTACCTTAGAGAGCAGATGAGAGGAAGCAGCAGTGGCAACCTTCTAACTGTTCCACCGGAATTCCACAGCTTCACCACACATTCTGCCTTGGGACCCCTAAAGCAGCCTCAGGTGTGGTGGAAGACACAATCCCTCCACTCACTTAAAAGAAAGCATCAGCTGTCAGTCTAGTCACCCTATCTATGTGGACTGGGAAAGAGGCACCATCCTGTCTTTTGGTTTAATCAGGAAGATGTCTTGACTTGAGGTTGGCTCCAGGCAAAGTTCTGTATTAGCAACTGGCTTTTTGGAACACACATTCTCATAAGATAAGTGATCCAGGGCAAAAACCTGTTGCTTATGTGATTTGTTTAAACAGTACACTGTGTTATGGTAATGCTATATAAATTAACAACAAAGGAAAAAAGGTTTTCCTACATGTCCTCTGCTTATTCAGGCATAAAGAGATACAGGAATAACCAAGCATACCACAAATTACCTTAAATGCAAGATTTATGCTGCATCCTATGTATTGGGGGAAATAATAAAACCCTCTAAAATTGAAATTGTAGTCCTGCAAACTTACTGGAAAATAAATTTCACAGCATTTAACAGGAACTATAATCTTGTCTGAAGCAGCTGTGGCCTCCCATGCCAGTAGAACAGTGAGTCAGCTCTGAGTTTTAGTCTGAATTTAAAATGCTGTCCAAAGTGTACAATCTACCAGGGAGATAGGGTTCAGTTCCTTTAAACTTCAGAGTAAAACCTGGAACAGAGTCACCATCCTACTGACATGGAAGAAACTGATTGTCACTGGATCCTGTCTGATTTATGTACAAGTAAATCCTACTGCATTTAATGAGACTAGCTTCCAAGTAAACAGGCTTAGGACGCTTGTGATCCTAAAGCTGCAATCTTATGCATGTTTGCATAGGAATAAACTCCATTAAACTCACTGGAGTTAACTTTCAATTAAAAATGCAAAAGCTCATGTCTAAGTTCATTGGATGGAATTCCAAGAAACCTCAGAGGAAAAAAGAAATAAACAATTATATAAGGAACCCTTGTGTTTAAATTGTATTAAAACATTTTTGATCATAATTGTTTAAGAATCCCCTAGGTACAGTAAGAAATTGATATTAGTAAAAAAGATTGAGTTGGAAATACTGACAGTAATAGATTTACAACTCTGAAAGAGGAGGTGTGGAATCAGAAAGCTATTCCATTAAAATCAGGGTTGCAGTAATCTTTACCTAACATCTAGTATCACATGTCAATTAATTTCATTTTAATGGATTTTGTCATGTGCTTTCAAGAAATGCTGATTGCAGATTAAGCAAGAGAGAGGGCTTCTCTCAGAATCATACACTATGTGCTGAAAAGTGCTTTTAGTGTTCACTGCAGCTGAAGGGGAGAGATGGGGCTGAAGTGATCAGAAATAGAATCTTATGCTTCTCCCTTTCTGTGTGATCTCTGTGATGAGGAAGCTGCCATCTCACTAACCTAGCAGAAGAAAAGGTGCAATCTTTGTTAGTCTTTGTGGTATTATTACCTGCCCCAACATGTTGGCACAGGGACAGTTACAAACAGATAATGCTTTTAGATCAATGATTGGCAATTGTGGCCTTCCAGATGTTTTTTGGCCTACAGTTTCCATTAGCCTTACCCACCATAGCCAATGGTGATTGCAGGTGTTGCAATTCAAAAACGTCTGGAGGGCCATATTTACCTACTCCTCCATACCATGGTAGCTCTTAATGGCAAAAGTAACAAAGGTATGTTGATTTTGGCATGCTGTTGGGTACTCCATCCAAACATGAATATCCTGGCAGAGTACCTCAAAATATGATTCTGTGCCTACATTCAGTGGAAGCTATGAACCATACAAAAGCTTCCTTTGTTTATATTACACACCAAATCTGCTGTCAGACATATGGCTGTTGTTGTGTCCCTTCAAGTCATTTCTGACTTAAGGCCAGTATTATAGACTTGAGTTGATTGACTTGGACTCAAGTTGGACTCAAGTCATTTCAGTGATTTGACTTAGACTCGACTCAGCAATACGACACACTGACTTGACTTATGACTTACATATTTTTAGCGACTGGGCACATTTCTTTGAGGGGAACAGCAAACGTATTAGGCAATGAGCTTGAGGAAGGCTTGAGGTCTTCTTGGCAGCCTGTCCCTGCTGCATATAGGAGTAGCCTTCTAAAATGTGTTTCTAAGAGCAGAAGGTAAGACTTGTCCCCAGAGCGCAGGGCACATTTCTCAGAGGGGAACAGCAAATGTGTTAAACAACAGGCTTGAGGAAGAAAGATCCTATTCCCCACGTTCAAAAAAAGCCTCCAGCTTCAGAATGGGAAGTAAGAAGGATCCTATTCCCCATTGCAGACCCTTGTAAGCCCATTGGCCTCTGCCATATACCCACCACCACCTTTTTTTTTCTGTTAAAGTTGGCCCCCACACTTTAGCCTTTAGTTGAATGTATCATGTAAGGACTTGACTTGACTTGAGACACAGAGGAAAAGACTTAAATACATCTCTGCTTAAGGCAAATCCTAAGGCAAACTTGTCATGGGGTTTTCTTGAGAAGATTTGTTCAGAGTTGCCATTGCCTTCCCCTTAGGCTGAGAAGTGTGAGTTGCCTGTGTGACCTGGTGGGTTTCCGTGGCTGAGTTGAGATTCAAACCCTGGTCTTGCTCCAATGCTCAAAGCTCCATATCACATTGGCTCTCCACACCACAATAGCTCTCCATCAGTCATATTACTGCTAATTTTAGTTCTTTTAGCTTAGCTGAAGAAAATGCTGGTTTCATACAGGAAGAAACTGGTGTCTAAACCTGTCAGGGAAAGACAAGAAAAACAATGAGGTTATGCAAAATAGATTCCAAATTGGTGCTTGCAATTAGAAGATTCTGCCCTGTTGATTCCATGGAAAGGACTGACAGTAAAGTGGCTGAGAGATTTATGGCTTTACATCAGACTTACCTGAGCAGCTGTTCTGCTCATAAAATTCAAAGTGGCAAATGGTGTGGATTTTATAAACAAAAGTAACAAGAAGTCATCAAATATCAGCCTGAAGTGTGAAGCAAATAGCTCCACCATGTCCTTTCAAAGAACGATTACGGCAGAATGATTTGAATAACATCCTAATTCAGTGAAGAAAAGACAGCAAGGAAACCAGAAAATAATACAATTGGTCCTCCACATTTGCTGGAGTTAGGATCCCCACAAAAGTAGAAAAACCATAAACATCAAAATGGGGAGGGGGCAAGGGGGCCGAGGCATGTTGAGGAGAATGGGTACTCAGGGTCTAAACCAGGTCAAAGAAAGGAGAGGGGAAAGGGTTCTGTCAGCATGGTGGCTCTATATTTCCTCTCTCTCCACCATCTCCTTCCTTGTGTGTGGGGAGGAACATCACGGGAGTGTTTGAGGTGCAAGCTTTCCTTACCTGGACAAGTAGAGGCTGGTGATGGAGGAGGAAGCTCTAAGGCAGATTTTTCTTTAAAAAAATGATGCGAAAAATCTTTGTCGATCACTGCTTTATCATAGAACTTATAGGCATGCCACCCCATTCTTAAGTCTGCTCCTTCAAGTGCCAGCATTCTCACGTTTTGTAAATTAATCCATTCTTTTATCCAGGTCATTGCCGCAGCCTTGTAACTGTAAGTCCGGTAGTCTCAATTCTCCTCTTAATGTAGGATCAGTCGTAACTTAAGGAAGATTTTTAAAGGGCTGTACAGCCTGAACAGACCTTCTGAGAGGGATGGTTCTCCTGGAAAAGGTGCGCTTGAGGTGGAGGGTTGGAGAAGCTCACAAATAAATCCATGAATGTTAAACCTGTGCAACCATATTGATTGTACAAGACTTAGATCTTGCAAAAATAAACACACTTTTTGTGGTGGTCTTTTGTAAAGCCCTCAAGGCTGGCTTGCCTTTTGATACAGCATATAAAACTTTGGGAGCGAGCAGTGAACTGGGCCAGCAGAGAACAGTCATGCTACTCATTGTTGTGCCTAACTTCTTTGCATGTATGGGGGTTGGACCAGATGGCCCCTGTGGTTTCTTCCAACCTATTATTCTATGATTCTATCTTATGGTTCCAGGCAGGGCCCGGCAACAGGAAGTCCATGGGCCACACACATTTCCCAAGCCCCTATTTGAAATCTGCAGTGCCTTCCTCCCATGTCCCTAGATTAAAAACATTGTCAAAGAAAGCTCCTGAAAGCTTCTTGGGGTGGCATTTTTGTTCTAAAATGGGGCTCTTGGGCCCCAAATTCCTCCACCATGGAAGTGGAACTCAAAACACTCCTTTTTGTCTTATTTTTCAGCCTATCCAAGACTAATGCAGTTTGTGGTGCATATTGAGACCAAAAATTACTCCACACCACATTGGAAGCTGTCTATCTCGATTACAAGAAAGTGTGAGTAGTGGGAATCAGTCATATTTTTCTCCTATCCATACTGCGCCTTGGCCCTGAAGAAAACCACTCTAAATAGCTGGTGGGCTCCAGTGGAAAGGGGAAAGAAAGTGTATTTGAACAGTGAACTAGAAAAGTTACTTTTTCAACTCATCACTCCCAGACTCCTTCAGTCTGTTTGGTCAATGGCCACGCTAGCTGAGCAAGCTCAGGAGTTGTAGTGATCTTTCAATAACTCTCCCCAGCTCTGGTTGGATTTTGGAATGGGTTGGCCTTGCTGGCATCTCTTTAAACAATGTAGGCAATTTCAAGTGGGCAAACAGAAGGCACACAGTGGCTGCTTAAGAATTGGCTACATATGCACCCTGCCTCAGAATCTCCAAATTAAACCCTAGTTAAACCCAAGTTAAGTTTAACCCAAGTTAAATACTCTTCCTTTCCTTTCTCTATGTGATGGGCTCTGGCCCCGTCTCCTGCTGTTGAGCAGGAGAGGGGACTCCCCCAGAAAAATTCTCTGTGGCTGCCACCATGCACTAATTCACCCTACATGTCTCAGTAACTTAGTGGGAAGTTACTGAGGGGTTTAACTTGCTCTTTTCCCACTTTTGGCTCTGACTGCAGAGCTTTCACCTCCCCCTCATGTGGGAGATGAGAATCCACACACAGATACACATACTGAAGAAAGACGCATGAAGAGAGAGTGAAAAAGAGGAGATCTTTTCAGGGACACTTTTATTCTAAGCAAGCAATCCTACATTAGCAAAAGGCTATCTTGTACATGAAGGCGCCATCCTACAGGCATCACTTAGGAGTGGTTACAAAATTACAGAACATTCTAAGTCATGTTCAGCTGAGTTTAGAAGGAAACATAAGCTCTAATGTGACTAGCTGAATATTCCTACACTACTCACAATACAGGTGATGTTCTGGATCTTTGGATGTTTATAGAAAGTTGGGAATCTGGACCTTTTTGTCAAGCCTACAACCAAGCTTCTCTAGGGATGGTTAGGCAGACAGCATCTCCCCTACCTCTCCATCAGTCTCACAGTCTCACTGTTATGCCTCAGGACACTGTGTTTTTATAACCTCTTATCTTGGAAGCATCTCAAAGCTTCCATGCTCTTCTCAAATTGGTCACCTTCATTAGCAGTGGTTTCTGATGCTCCTACATGATGGTGATCCCAATAAAGGTAACCTAATCTATCATGAGATTAACCCTTTCTTTACCTGGAAGAAAGATTACACCCCTTAGCTGTGTTGCCAGTATACTGACTTGCCCCACCATGAACCTTGCTGCAGACTTGGGATGGGTGAGCTCGGCCTCTAAGGTGCATGCTTGTTCTTCCCAAATCTGTGCCAACATGGTAGCATCATTGAGCTTCTGTGCAGAGGCCTGCGCAACGGACACGAACGTTACTTTGTCTGCGCGCAGGGTCTCCATCTCGGTCTGAAGCCGGGCATTCTCCTTTTCCAAGCTTGCCAACTTTTCTCTGGTCTCTACCAGGGCAGCACTAGCATCTCTGGCCGTAAGCCAGGGGCCAGGGCATCCTTTTATGGCCCGAATGGGTTCTTTGATTTATGTGCCAAAGTGTATATCTCCTGGAGTGTGGCAAAGGGATCCACCGTTTGGAAGCTGGAATTCTTTCAGGGGCATTTCCCTTTACTCAGCACCCATCTCTCTAGCTTTCCCTTAACTTCTTCCTCCAACATGAACTCCTTCACTGTGGCTTGGCTTTCCTTGGGCATTTCTACAACGACATCCAACACTTCCTAACAACAACAAGGGACCAGGACCTGGAGGGACGGGAAGGGCCACCTAGACCCCTGGTGGAGCTGAAGGAAGATGAACGCACTGGAACTACTCTAGGAAAGAGGGAGGGGAACCTATCTCCAGCCTGCCCAAACAAAGTCAGTTTTGTGCACCCAAGCCTGGTTTTCCACCTCGGCAGCACTGGGGACAAAAAGACGAGGCAATGGTTCAGGGACAGGGAGGTCACCTAGACCCAGAGAACCCTCAGGAGTACTCCGCCTGCCTGAAGGGGGGAAACGAACCCTTCGGAACTTACTACGCCACCTGGCCAAGCAGCGGGGGGAAAGGGGCAAGGAACCAAGAACTGAACCATCCCTGACTGGTTTTCTGGGTGAGGGGCGCCTTCCTCTACCTCGGGCTAAACCGCTAAACCCTAAGCTAGGTCGGAGTTCACCACCCGTGCCTACTATGCTAGCAAATCGGGATGCACTCAAAAATTACACAGCTGGGATGCACCCATGCTGTCAAAGCTATGCAGCAACAACTGACAGGACGCACCCGTGTCTCAACTTTGATGGGGGGGGGGAAGGGAGGGGAGACTCCTTTTCCTAAGTGCTTTTTGTGTGCCTTACCACTACGGTGTTGTATGCATGTGGACTGTTCCTAGCGTGCTAGCGTCCTAACACCTAGGATCCCAGCGCGCGATAGCCCCCAAGTTAGGGATGCGATTCCCAGGTCAGCTTGTGCACACCCCTTGCGATCGGTAGTGCCAGGGCGGCTGACATACACAAACCAAGCAAGAAAGGGTGATAGATTCCAACCCGATAGAGTAGCTCCTAGAGCTCACACAGACAGAATTCTCAAACACACATGTGTTCCTGCCTGATGGAATCTCTTGCGACTTGACCGGCCGCTCCCTAGGTCAGTACCAACCTGATTTGAGGAGGTTCGCGACTCCTTCTCAAATTAGGGGTCCCGGGGTTGCCCACGTTGCTCCACCACTCTGTTACCCTGTTTACTGGGGGTCCCGTGAGGGACTCCAAATGTGCTCAAATATTAGTGGGGAAAATTAGCTCAGAGCACAAGTTAGCAAAACAAGAGGCAGGGCAGCACAGCAGAATCTTTAAACCCAATATCTACGGGGTCAGGCCAAGCCAAGAGGCAACCAAAGTTGAAATAATAACTGTGATTTTATTAAATACAGGCAAACAGTGTATGCAACACACTCACACAAGTAACTATAGAAAATAAAGGTATTAGCAGTATAGAGGATTTTTGAGAGGGATTGTTGAATTGGGTGATACTACACATGTCTGAAGCCTGGGGTAGATCACAGCGGAGATCCATACTTGCGCAGTCTCGGACTGAGACTGAGGGGAAAGTTCGGTGGATGAAGCGACAGCAAGGCAGGATGGAAGTTCAGAGAGATCCGAGCAAGGTCTCGGAATTGGGGGTTTTTATAGGGAAAATATGACCATAGGCTAGTCTGTACTTTGGGAGAGAACAATGAGGTTTGGGCGCGAGACAATGTCTCTGAAAGGTCAGAATTTAGCATGATTGAATTAGTTCCGAATCGACAATGGAATGGCCAGTATGCAGATGCAGCGTACTTGGCAGTTGAGCGTCTAGCTCGTCAAGGTGCCTGCTCGAGGCAGGGAGTTCTTTGTATTAGCGTGCATCTTTAATGAGGTGTTTGTCTAGGGAGGTCTCCTAAAGCGAAGATCTGGCTGAGTCTGGCCTGCCTAGGTGGAGAAAGGAACGTTCAGCAGTTAATGGCCATGCCTAGCTCTGTGCTTGTTCAGGGGCCTCACAAATACTTGGCCGAGGGTGGCAAAACGGGGCCGAATTGTGATATCAAAACGATATCCAATATCTACCAAAGTAAGGCCAGTACATGGTAATAACACCACATTAATTTGGCCATTTGGGATAGTTCAGCAGCCTTAACAGTCCCATCTTCCATCACTGGTGCTTCAGTCTGTTTCCAGGCTTGGTAAGTAAAGACTATAAGGATGTAAGTGCCAACAGTAAGTTATCAAGTAGTTATCATGTGGTTCTTTTATTTCTTGCTTAGAACCTGCCCTCTTCCTATTATCACAACCATAGAGATGACCAAACAGTCCTCTGGTTCCATGACATCTCTCTTCTCTCTCTCTCTGTCTCTCTCTCTCTCTTTTCTTTTTTTTCTTTTTGCAACCTGGGAAAATTATTTTGAAGCTCATCATATCCATTTTTAAAATATCTGTTCCTCCTTCCATCACATGCACTTCAAGGTTTCCATAAAATACCATTGTGTCTCTCAGTTGTGCAAATCAACCCAAGAAGCAATTTAATGACACTAACTGTAACCCAGCCAGAGTTAAATATTTTCAGTCTGAAACCAAAGGAAAGGAATAGATTCAAATCAAGATGGGAATTGAGGTCACAATGGCCATTCAGAGCAGCTCTTATGATTCAATACTTCATTGAAACTACTCTAGTCAATAAAATCACTCCACAACCTAACATTTCCTTTTAAAATTACATTTGTAATCTTGGAGCTGCTCCCTCTTTTTTGGTGTCACAGGCATTTTGAATTTATAGCATCTAGCCGAAGAGAAGGGGAAAGTACTGAGGAGTGGGACTGCCCTGTCTGTATTACAGCTGGATTTCAATTTTTTTAAAATATTTTTTGTTCTGATGGCACTGGAAGTTTGATTTCAATACATCAAAACAAGGTCACTTCCAACCTGCAGTGTAGCAAGTCTGATCTCCAGCTCATGGCATCAGCAAATCTGCAAGAGAGTAATGCCTACTATTGTAATTTTATATGTCACGCCAACCAGCAGAAATACTAGCAGCAGCTTTTTGGAAGTTATTGTCAATAGCTTTATAGCAAGATTGGGGCAACTGTAGCCCTCCAGATGTTGGGCTCCCACGATTCCCAACAGCCCTACATAGAAAAGACAATGATGGATGATGGGGAATTGCAGTCCAACATCTAAAGAGCCAGTTATCCCACATTACATCAGTGCTACCAGGAAGAGACTGGGCGTACACATAGCTATGCACAGTATTCCATTTTCTCTGAACTGCATCTCCTTCTTTCACAATAGGATTGCTGAATTATTCTGTTTCTAGTCTGTAGAACTTCAACATGTGTTTAGTCATAAGTTTTTTTCTATCCTATTTCCGTATTTATGAGTTTTGAAAACTTCATGAAAAGATGCATTTAAATACATATCTATATACATTGACTGAGATTTTGCATCAGATGCATCTCCAGTATGTAACTACGGTATGCCTCCCCATCCAGCCCCCAAGCTCTTCTTTTCAATGTGGCAGCTCCCCACCAAGATGGACATTTCAGTGTTGCAGAACAGCAGAGTTGCTCCCAGCTATTTTCCTTTAGCAATGCAGCATGCAACCTCTAGGACCTCCCACGGGACTAGAAAATGATGTGTCCACCTAAAGAAACACAGAGTATGGGCTGAAGTGCAACTTGAGTTGTTCTATGGTCTTTATTGTACAATGACCAAACAATGGTCTGTTGTTATTGTGTGCCTTCAAGTCGATTCCAACTGATTGTGACCCTATGGTGAATTTATCACAGGGTTTTCTGGGGGCTGAGAGTGTTTGATCCTCCCAAGGTCACCTAGTGGGTTTCCATGCCCAAGCAGGGAATCAAACCCTTATCTCCAGAGATAAACCACTACACCATGCTGGCTCTCTAAACAGTGGGTTACAACGGCTTAAAGTTAGACTTATGCCATTATAATTAACTAACAGGATGCCAGGCATTCTCTCTCAAAATATGTATCTCTAAACATTTTCTGATTTTTCACATGAGTGAATAAGGGACAGATCACTTTAGCTCATGTCAGGATTGACAAAGATCAAATTTCCCAGACTTCCTTAATCCTAAACAAAGCAGTACTGTTCCTTAACTCTTGCTGAGATAGAAAAGTGATCACTATTTACAAGGATGTTTCAAAATAGCAGTCACAGTTCAGACAGAACACAACCTTTAAGCATTGTCTTTATACTGGTCCCTGACTAGAAGAATCACATCTGTACTCAAAAGGGAGGTCAGGAGATGGACAGACACTTTTGTTATACAAAACTGGGAGAGGAAACTGAAGACCTCTAATACAGGCCTACTGTAGCTCAGTTAACAAAAAACAAAACAAAAACAAAAACCTCCTTTGCACAAAGTGTTTTGATGCCTGCCTAGCATCTTGTTACCCTGATTTCTGGGGCCCAGGAGGGACACCTCTATGTGCTCACAATGGGGAATGGGAATTAGCAGAGCACAAGCTAAGCAATAGAAGAGGCAGGGCAACCTAGCAAGATCTTGAACCCAATATCTACGGGGTCAGGCTGAGTCAATGAGCAAACAGAAGTAAATTAAATTGTTTTTCTTTATTTTGATAACACAATCATAACGTATGTATGCAAATACACTCACACAGAGACCTAATGAAAGAAAGGTAGGAGTGGGATAGAGGGTTTCAAGAGGAGGTTTTGCATGGGAAATACTACACCTGTCCTGAAGCTTGGATAGTCTGGAGAAAAAGGTCCATAGAAGCGGAGATTCTCAGCATGTAGAGGCTGAGGGGAAGGCTCGTCGAATGAAGCGACAGCAAGGTGGGATGGAAGTCAGAGCGATCTGAAGAAGCTCTCAAAATCAGGGGGTCTTATAGGGGAAAACTGTGCCTGTAGGCTAGTCCATTCCCGGGAAATACAATGGGTTTCGGGCTGGAGACAAAGCCTCCGAAAGGCCAGTGCTTTGCATGATTGGGTTATGACAGCATTGTCAATATGAGTGGCCGGTATGTAAACGCAGAGTGCTTGAGAGTTGAGTATTTTGCTCGTCAAGCTGCCTGCTCGGGGCAGGGGCTCCTTTGTAAACAGCGTGTGTACATAATGTGATCTTAAGAAGGTACTTGCCTGGAGGTCTCTTGAAGCTGCGGTCTGGCAAATACTGGCCTGCCTGGAGTTGTTTTGAATGGTTCAGCTATTTTTGGCAGTGCCCGTGTGCAAGCTCGTCCAGGGGCCTCGCAAGCACTTGGAAAGGAATGGGTAAAGAAGGCCAAATTATTGATATCAAATTATATCTAATATACCACAAAGCCGGACTAGAAACTACAGTAACAATCTCCTTTCCTCATCCTCAGTCTAGATTGTTTTTTGGCAGCATTGACATTGCTGAAGGAGGGCTAAAGAAACCCAGACTATTGGTATTCGGTTCAATGGCATGTCTTCAAACCACCATGGTTTAATGGTTTGACTGTTGGACTGTGATTCCAGCAAAAAGCTTCAAACACCCACTCAAACATGGAAACCTCCTAGGTGGCTTTGGTCACATCTGCTGTCTCAGCCTCAGAGAAAAGTAAAGGCAAACCTCTGAACAAATCCTGCTAAGAAAACCCCATGATAGATTTGTCTTAGGGTAGTCATAAGTCCAAAACAACTTGAAGGCACACAACAAAGCTGTCTGCAGTAATCAATGCAATCAAGCTTGAGCTGGGAAAGAATGGGATGCTACTCTAGCTGGTATAACTGTAAATCTGTGTCCCAGCCTATAACAGGCAAGGTAAACAGCAGGTAGCTAAGGAATCCCTTGCTGAGCATACTCGGCCAGAAAAACAGAGAGAAAATGGGAAGGCATGTAAGCCTTCTTCACCAGCTACTCTATTATGTTAAAAAGCATAGATCTATAAGCTAGGCTACTATAAAATGGAAATTCTAAGAAAAATGAAGGCTGGTTAATTTTAAAAAAAGAAGTCACCTCTAGACACATTTGGGAAGAAGCTTTCAAGTGGTCTCTAGAAGGTTCAAAATATTTCTTACTTAAGCAAAGCTTACCTGAATTGTTTTATTTCACGTGTGTATTGTCAATTTTAGACAAAAAGTTTGCTGAAGCATGTTCAGCTGCTGGTCTTTTTTATGTGGAAGGAACCTATCCCTATTCCTTCCATGTTATTTCTGCCTCTGGTCCCAAATTTTGTTAAGGAAGCAATGCCCAGTTACATATCCTGCTTCACTGACTGAGATATATCTGTATTGTTGGAGTCCAACTCATGGTAGCCTCAGCCACATAGCCAGTAATGCAATTGTAGTTTGACAATGTCTGTAAGGCCACACAATTCCCACTCCTGTTAATTTGAAGAAAGCAAATAAATGTCGCAAATAACTGAAGCAGCATAGGGCTGTTATTATTGCTTTTCTTTTTATTTATGTTTTAAATAGGCACATGATGAGAATTCCAGCACAGTCATAGCAGAGAACACACACAAACGGACAACATTCAAGGGGAGGCGTTTATTTTGAAAGATCACAAAATGACTTCAGCAGGCATAAGTGTGCTGTGTTTACAAGACCAACAGCATCACAAACAACAGTTGTCAATAAGACACAGCACTTCATCTATACTGCAGCCACAATGTTGAGAAACACATCAGCTGGAGGAAGCATTTTCCCTCTAGGTACAAAATATAGTACATATTATCCTGGGAAAACATGATACACTCTTGCTACGGATCAGACAGCTTGGAGCAAAGACAGTGGGACTCAGCATAATAAATGTGTTTACTCTTAGAAAAGTTGTTGGAGTGTAGGGAGAGATACCTTTAGTTCAACTGCAGAATAAAAGCAATGGCTGACTGGACATTCACATATGCAGAGATCTCCACGATTTACTAGTCCCAGCTCAGAACCTTTGCTTCCCTCACTATTTCAGTTCCAGCTGTCTATCTGAATGATAGAAGAAATGTGAATCTCTGAACTGCATACAGACATCTCCACCTAAGCAAGGGAACAATGCCTTCTCAATAGCCATTACTCACAGAGTGGCCTCTTTCTGTTCAGTAAAAGATTCTTGTGTGAACCTATGTTGTTGCTGGCATTACTGCCGCTCCACAACAAATGCATCTCAGGAAGGCACTTGTGATCATTTTGGGATAAGACATTTGCATTATTAAGAACACTATTCTTTTATCTTCCTCCATTAACAGACTGATCTATTCTCAGCATTGTTCTATTCACCCACACACGAGCCTTCACACCCTGCCCAGGGCTTGCAGATCACCTGGGCACATTCCAGCCTATTTATTATGCAAATCCCATCATGCCATTGACATGGGAAGCAGCTCATAAGC
>CAOKZL010003425.1:0-98422 GCA_948472985.1 Iguana delicatissima | reverse complement strand
GGTCAATAATCATATCCAATGGTAAAGAATGAAGCTGAAATCTTAGAGAATTGCTGTGTTTATCTGGGTGGCTATGAGGGGAAATAAATTTCCTAAAAGACAGGATTTTTTTTTTAATGTGAGATGGCTTTAAAGCCTGGTCAAACATCTCTGTGCGTTCCCAGCTAATAATAGAACACGGTCTCAAAACCCCGAAAACCCACAACAACCTATGGATTCCGGCCATGAAAGACTTCGACTTTACATCGAGTGACATTTTCTTGTTTATTACATGTATGTGAGCAGAACTATTGAATAAACACAGTGAATAATTATTTATTTGGACACAGTATCACAGTGCAAGAAAGCAGTGCTCTTTCCTAAACATTTTTTAGGTTTTTAATTGATAATTTATGTGAGCTGCTTTTTGGTCCCACTCTGGGAGATGGGCACCACAGAAGTGAAATGAAATTAATAAATACTATGTAGCCATTGATTTAAAATTCCAGAAATTACAGGTAAGTAAATAAGTAAATGCTGCATAATATTGTAACACAGTTAAGTGATAGCTTCTTAAAAATATTTAAGTCTGGGAAAGCTGAACAGCCAAATCCCTTGCCAGTAGTTCATTGGTGGACGTGTCCCTTGCTTAGGGTACCAAGGTCATTGTGTGGGGTAAATGGACCGGTAGAAGAGAGGTCTTAGAGAGTGGATGATGTCTTCTTTCCATAGCATTTCTCCATAATACCAGTTCCTCTTCCATTATAGCAATCCTGGATTAGTCGGAAATTAGATAGTGATTCCAATGACATATGGAAAACATTATTTTGTATATCTGACACAATAGGAATTTGGGACAGTCCTGGGAAGCCTGCACTAACTGGTGGGGTCAGACGATAGCTCATGTTTCTGCTCAACAAAGATCCTTTTATTTAAGACACTGCTTCATATCTTAATGTGTATGTGTGTACACACGTGAGTATGAAAAAGCTTGTATCCAAGCATATAAACATTAGGTGAATCAAACAATGCTTTCAGGCAATCTGCTAGGAATGTCCCCTCTACAAATCTCTTTGAAATTAGTAGCAGCTGCTTTGCTTTTGGAGAGATTCAGCAAAATAAAAATAAATAAAAAATGTGGTCAATTATACCTGTTCTTGTTCTGTGCTTATCAGTCTATCACAGGCAATACTATTTTTATAACGAGTTCAAGGAGACAAAGGAATAGAGACTGTTCGGCCATCCATCCATCCATCCTGTATTCATCTTGCCATAATATCCCTCATTTCTTTATATTTCATTTCAGATAGATATTTCAGTCGTAATTCAATTCATACAGTGCAAATCTGTTTCTCTGGTAGCAGCCAAACAAACAAAAAAAAGAGTCTCTTTTCTTGCTCACACAAAATCTATTTTCACCAGTGAGCTGGCTGATTTGGAAGTAAGCTCTACTGAAATTGATGAAACTTCATTTCAAGTACATGCAACTGTGGTGATGTATCTATTTCCCCCCTAATAAGATTACCATCTGCATCTTTTCCCTCCATTACTATAACAATTCATGAAGCTTTGCACAATCTTTCTTCCTTAAAGTTGGTTGTCTTCTCATTATTCTTACTGAGCTTCACGCAATGCAGGAGCGAATATACTACTCATGGGTGTATGTTACAAGTTGCTCAATAAAGGCATGCTCCTGACAAATTACCAATGGATGCAATTCACCTCCATTAAAAACAATTGGAGCTTTACATGTTTATACCCACGTATGCATGCAGACAAACACAACTTCATCAAAGCTTCCCTTTGGTAGCACCACTTGATTTAAAGACAGCAATGGAGCAAAAGAGTACAGAAAAAGAATCACCAAGAAGAAGTTTTTGATGATAATGGTGAAACAGCCTTACTAAAAGACAGCAAAGTAACCAGAATCTAAAGTACACTCAAATCAATAAATGTCTTCCAGTTTAATTTACTGAGCCTGGATCAGGCTAATTTCATACTAATTTCCTTCTGGGAGGCAGCAATGCTGCAGATAATTGGTACACTTCTCCATTGTCTAGATCAATGGAAAAGTCTTTATGGATTATGCTGGGTCTATAGGCCCTGTGGCCAAAAATACAAGCTACAAATGCTGAAACCCTGACAGAACAAATGCAAGTTGATCTTATGGCAAACAAAACTAGGAATTAAGAACTACATGGCTCAAAACACAAACAGTAAGGATAACTGTCAATCCATTCAAATTTAGATGATTTTGTTATATTCATTTGTATACTGTCTTTCTCCCTAAATTGGAACTCAAGGCAGATTACAATTTATAAATAAAAAATAGAACAACAGCAAAGACAGACCATTGTTTCCATAATAGATTTAGCCAGTACAAGAAACTGGATTAGCTGAGCTTTTGATCTGATCCTGTAGAGGTATTCCTGTATTCTTGTGAACCAAAATAGAAAGCCCTTCATGTAGGTTCTTTCTGCAGCACCTGCACATTCCACAATAGGGACAGGAGAAGGATGGGACTGTGACAATGCTTCTGCATAATGTCATTGCGATCCCATCCTTCTCCCATCCCCAGGTAGTGCGATTAAATCATTGATGGGTTTTCTCTGTCAATGACGCATGCCTGCACCACCATCCCAGACTTACCTGTCCTGCAGAAATTACAGAAGTGCAATGGCTGTGGTTCTTTCCCTAGCGCAGCCTGAGAAAGTGCCTGGTTGTGCTGCGGAAGAAAGAGGCACGCCCATTACGCTCCTTTCTGCAGAGAGCACTCCTCACACTTCCCTCCTGGCAGAGGCGCTGCCAGGATCCCCACTGGACAACTTTGGGAAAAGATAGGGTGCAGAAAGGGCCATAATCACATGAGGCCTATATTGAAAACTTTAGTAAATAAAGCTTTCTCCTTTAAAATATTAGAAGGACCACTGCTCTGTCCTTGGATACAGGTATCTCATCCAGTAAACTGGATATCTATTTTTTTATTCCCGCTCATGTTAAGCTTTGTACTTTAGGCCTAATTCTAAGTACTCTGAAAAGTGAACCTTGCGGTAGCCTATTAAACTAAAATGTATTGTCAAAATAAAAATAAAAACTAGCATAAAGTTTCAGTGCTCTCATTCATACTCACAAACCAGATGATGTCATTTAACATGTGAACTAAAATCTTCCTGTGGAAACCGTTGGAAAAATGTTACTTAAGGAGTCTAACCTAGTGGGAGATATTTCATACTCCACAAATCCTTTACACCCACTTCTACATGCCTTCAAATATGCGGCTTGTCACTTGTCAGGCTGAAAGTACTGTCAAAATACTGTACCTGTGAACTTCCAAGTCCCCAGACACCTTGTATGCTAATTTTGACCTACAGCTAAGAATATCCACAAAGTTACTTTGAATTAGATGTTTCCTTCTCCTTGTATTTCCTGAGGAAGGGTACATTTTGCATTAGAAACATTAGATCTGCCATGTCATTGAATTGTCTTTTAGTCAGGTTAATATAACAATGATTCCTCCAACTACTCACTGTCCCTAGAGAACAGTATTCTTCTCATTATTTTCAAATGGTATTTGCATGAAGATCCATGATCCCTATAATTTCAAATCTCAACTTCTAAAGGCAAATTGAAGGGGGTTTAAAAGTCTGGATATTATTCCATTTATTCAGAACTCTGTAGCAATGCAGTATTTTCAATTGCTATACATCTGAATAAGTTTAACTTATGCACATATAGGCCACTTCCGCACAAGGCGAGGGAATCACTCCGTGCCGTTACTCACCAGATCTTCTGGCTCCTTGGTCTGGTCCAGGGCGAATTGGAGCAGTGCTAGATCTTAGATCCGCACTGCTCCGGTTTCCAAAATGGTGGCTTCTGGTTGGTCATGGGTCTCAACCAACCACTGAAGCTTGCCATACCTAAAGCCTGCCCTCCACAGATCACAGGCTCGCATTGGTACAAGCCTGCAAATCTGCACAAGGGAGCAGGTACGCAATGGCGCGCTCTGGAAAAATGAGAAACCTATTTTCTGGTTTTTAAAAAGCACGCTGAAGGACCAGTTGGGGGCGTTTCGGAGTGGACTGAGGTGCGGATCTCCGGTAAGTAGTCTGAACCTAGTATGCTCCACAGTGCAGACAACCTCCGTAGAGGATGCACTGCACCGTTTTAATTCCCCTGTGTGAGAAAGGCCATAGCTTTAGACTTAAAAGGTCTGTGGTTGAAAAGGGAAAGGAACAATATCATTGTTAAAATGATTGGTGGGACATCTTTGAATGGAGTGGGCAACATCAGTGGATCTGGGAACAAATTTCAGGTCCCCCAGTTCCTACCACTGACCATGTCGTTCCCCACTATGGTTGTTCACCACTAAATTTTGCTTAAAAAGTCACTAAATTAGGCACTAAGACAAGATATTTGGAGGGGATATCTCTACTTTTAGTACCAAACCACACTTCCTATCTGCTTCCAGAACTGATTAAAACAAAGTGCCTGTTCAATAAGTCTATTAATTTTTTTTTTTTTTTTTGCTGCTCAACTGTTAGCAACTATGGTAGGGGCCACAAAACCACCAGAAGGGCTGCATGTAACCCATGGTTGTTATGAGTGTTGTAGCTGTGTTATGGTTGTGTGTTGATTACCTCCTCTTAGATAGTCCTCTCTCCCTTGTGTACTCCTGCATTCTTCTTGAGAATGATGCAGAAGAAATAAATCTGAAATCCTATGAATGTTTATACGGGTTGATTACACTCAGGGCTTCTTCCCCTTGAAATTCTACACATGACCATAAACAATTTTTCTGCCTGAGATTGAGCAGCAAACAGTAACCCATTTCCTTGAACGCTATCCAAGACATTTTGTCTCTCTTGAGGCTGTCCCTCAATCCCTTCCCTGCTGCTAAGAATACATTAATTAATTAATTAATTAAGCAGTCTTTTCTGTCTGTCTGTCTGTCTGTCTGTCTCTCTCTCTCTCTCTTTTGCCTTGCATGATGCCAAACTGAGCTGCCTAGAGTGACTCTCCATAATAGTAAGGTCAGCACTGTGTACATATGAAACATTTATTTTCAGTTTGGATTCTTCAATGTGTCAGAAACAGGTCTCATGTCAGAAATCATGACCTTCTAACTCTAGAGAATAGAACTATGCAGAACCTTAGTGAAAGACTTTGCTAATCTTATCTCTATCCTTCAGTCAAGGAATGGATGTTAAGAGAGCTCAAAACTCCCCAAGTCAACACACTGACTGGAAACAGTCTGTAAAAGAAGTAGAGAAGCCAGATTTATCCACTTTCATTTCAAATGATAATAATTTATTCTACATTGCCATCCAAACTATGGAATAGAAATAGTTTTTGCTTCCTTTGACAACACTCAAATATTTTGCTCGAGGAAGTGCTTTCATGTTTGCTTTGAAATTTCCCTTTAGGTGAAACACTGTGACAATTTCCAAGTTATCTCTCCTTCTGGGCATGGTATAGTGTTCAGAGATTTACTCCTTTATGTATGAGACTTGTAATCCCGTATACCATGAAGCACATTCAAAGCTGGATGCTCAAGGCATCCAGAAGGAGAAGAATGGGGTAGTGCTGTCTTAAGGTTGCAGAATGGACCAATCGACTTCACTCTTCAAGTGAGGAAAGGGGCATCACATTTTTGTGTATACTAAGATTTAAACAAACCAACAGTCCAGAACCCTATTGGTTAATCCTAACTAGGACAGCTCTCTGGAATCCATTGTGGAATGATGGGCTGACACATAGGTACCCCCTGCTTAATCTATGACTCATCCCAACTTCATTATTACACTTCTGAGAATCCCCTTCCATAATTTATGGAATTTATATCAACCATTCCAACATATAGCCTGAGCTAGGTATTACAAGACTGAAAAAATAGAAAAGAGAGGAGAACGTGTGTTAGGCCTGCACCTTTCATGCCCAAATTCCTCCTTCACTCCTAAGCACCTTGTGCTGACAAGGAAATTTTGAAAAAAGACTGTAACCATGTTTGGCTGAATGTAGTTACAATCCTTCAAGCAACAGGAATCATTATTGTTTAGGGCTGCCAGACATATGAGCTCTGGTGACTCAGTGGTTAAATGCCAGTACTGCAGCCCACAATGTTGTGAGTTTGATCCTGCAGGGCTGCAGGTTGACTCAGCCTTCCATCCTTCTGTAAGTCGATAAAATTAGTACCTAGCTAGTCAGGGGCAATTAGGTAAAAACATTGTAAACCACTTAAGAAGTGCTTAGCACTGATAAGCAGTATAGAAATGTAACTGCTAACTGCTATGATGGTCTATAACCAGGTTGAAGTGCATATAAGCTGCAGATTGAGGTAGAAGCAGCAAGGGAGATATGTACACTCCAATATTGCCTTCATGTTTACAACACTTAAATAAGCCTCTGGTTGTAATTCAAATACCCCATAGTACAAGCATCCTTTAGAACTAGCCTCATAGTTAACTACGAAGTACTGCTAAAGTTCAGATTTGTGCCTATGTGTAAGAGAGAGCCATGGATTTTCCTATAGTCAACTATTTAAAACACTATCATCTTTGTAGTCAGCAATAGGGTCCCCCGTTCAGCACGAACAGAATCTCAAATAGGGCCGAAATTCATAGAAGAAGGTTTTTGTTTTGTTTTTGATATTTCATAAAACAAATTCAGTCCATTTTTTGAAAGCTCAGTGGGATGGCTGAAGTGGTGCACATATATACTAGATTGGATCCAGATTTAATCATTTGGACAGGACACCCTTTGAAATCAGTGGGGCATGTTAGTTATAACCCAAGTACAACTGATTTCAATGGAATTTACTCTTAAAATGAAAAAGCCTGGATCCAACCCACTGATTCTGAGAGCTCTCCATTTCAGTAGTTTACTTCATAAAGCAGTTGGATTGTCATTCTGTCATAAAAGTCAGAAGTGACTCTGCTGTTAACACAAAATTGGAACCCCTTTTCTAATAAAGAAATCTACTCAAGAGTTCAAGTATAATAACAAAAACCTCCAAAACTCTCTCTCTCTCTCTCTCTTTCTCTCTGCCATTCAAAATCCTTTAGGAATCATGGCAAAGGGCATTATTGTTTGACTGATGTTACTAGAACACTCACCATCTTTTCATGACAGCATGTAATGATCTGGATTGTTTGGTAAAGTCATATAGTTGGCTTTGACAACGAAACAAAAAACTTTTGCTTCGTACACAAACCTTGTTTTCTTTTCTTTCTTTTTCTAAAAGAAAAAGAAAGATCCTCTCTCTATTGTTTATTTTCCTTACTTCTGCAGTAAAATAGGAGTGCACAAACACATCAAATCTATTATAATTAATTCAATGTTTCATGCTATATTTGTATTCATAAATGTTCCATAAAGGAATTATATAAATAATGCATTGAAGGGCATGCAATGAAAACAGCACAAATAGCAAATGATTTTGTTCAAAACCTTTATGAACTATTTTATTGGATCTGTGTGTTGAATAATTGAAAACAGAACAAAAAGGGCCATAATACTATATCTAGAGATGCTGTTATAATTATACATAGTGAAGTATAAAGTTATTTGAAGCAGCTAATAGAAAAACATCGTCAGCTAATTATAAAAGGGCTATTTTCTTCATTAAAAAGCCATAGCCTTTCTTGAAAAAGTAGCAAATTAAAAATTAAAATATGAAATTATTTGATTTTAGAAATATCAAAGAGTCAATGAGTCTTAGAGTTGCGACACTAGCAACTAATGGTAAGGATGTATTGCTTGAATTGCTAGCACGTCACTAAAAAAGAAGTTATGATTGCTACTCAGATGTGCTTCCATATGACACATGAGGGCAAATAACTGAGAGAATACTCTGGGCCATCACATTTGAAAATTCTTTTCTTTCCTCCTTCCTTCCTTTCTTAATTTACATCCTGTTTTTCTCACAATATTGGACCCAAAGTGGTTCACAGTATAAATTAAAATAAAATATAGTTAAAACAATGAATCATACAAAACCAGAACACCTACAAGAGACTTGTAAAAACAGGTTGTAAACTCCAAGAGCTGCCACCATCTGTAAACTGCATGCTGTTTTGGGGCTGGCAATCAGGCATATTGATATGACTACCTATGTCCAAATATTACATCCAAGGGTCTAGTTTTAGGGTGAGCAAAATGAATGTATTACCCTCAAGTGAAATTTTCTTTGGTCTCCAAATTTCTGGCATTACAGAAAGTGTGACAATGGAATTTGTTCATGGCCAAAACTCATATTTGCTATGTTCACAGAATTCTCATTTCAGGAGCCCCCTTCCAAATCACAGGTATATTACCCATTTTGAGCTGCTCTCCAAACATGGGTATATCTTTAATTATGTCCAGTAGATTTTATCAGAAACCATGACCCCATTGTTCTTTGTCATGGTAGCAGAGAAAATCAGGTTTGTTTGTTTGTTTAAGAAAACATTGCAACAGGCAAACATACTTGGAAAAAACAAAAAGAAGCCACCCTCCAACCATTCTTTTCACTACACGGCTGTTTTTGTGGCAGGCGGGAGGGAGGCAGGTGGCAGCAACCAAAGAGGATTGCTGCTACTGAAGCCCATGTTCTGATAGGCAGTGGCAGTGATCCATACCTATGGAGCTTTGGAGCAGAGTTCTAAAACTATGCCTCCCCTCCCCATAAATTGATATCTGACTGTCATCTGTCCATGTCAATACTCCATGGAGCAGCAGTTTTTTCTTATGTCACCTGGGGAAACAGCAGTTACATTTTGCGTTTTATTGAATTGTAATCTATGTTCTTCTGTGCCGCTAAGAACAAAAAAGTGTTATGATCTTACTTGCTGAGGAAACCCAACTTTTTTTTCAGCTACAACCCATCATTGCCATTTCCTGGATGGTGGAGAGAAGAAGGAGTGGGAGAAATATTTTATTATAGCAAGGACACACAATGGCAGGCACCCTCCCAAATCTCCTGAGGGTCCTCAGGATGTCCCTGAAGATGTCATTGGTGTGCATCCAGATGCAAGAAAAGATCTGGATGCTTCCCAACTAGGAAATGGCTCTGTTAGGTGAGGACTGCAACAGAGAAAAGATAAGTTGGGAGTAGGTTGGTCATTGTATGGTAAGCACAAAATCTCATCATATGCAATCACAAAAATATTATGATGACATAATTCAGACTTATGCCATCATAACTCATGAACAAGATGTCAGCCTGAGTGTTGGCTGCTTGTAGGGGATATTTTAAGCTCCAAAGATGGACTGGAGTGAACACTACAGCAGTTTTTTTCACTAAGGAAGTCCCATTCCTATGTCTTCTAATTTGGCTTCTGGTTGGTCAGACTAGAACCTTTTCTGTGTGATGCACCCAACCTGGTCCAGGATGACACTTATGCATGATGTAGTCCCAGACCCATCCTTCTCCCAACATGACTGGCTGTAAATCATTGATGAGTTTTCCCTGTCAATGACTGGTGATTATGCTGCTCTCCCACTGTGCACCAGCACTTACCTTTGCTGTAGAGGTCCTGGAAGCACAATGGCTGTGCTTCTTGCCCTAGCACAGCCTGGGACAGTATCTGGCTGTGCTGCAGCAGGAAAAGGCATGGTCATTGCACTTTCTGGTTCCTGGAGGCACCCGGTGTAGAGGAGAGCTCCATTGTGCTCCTCTCCCAAAAGAGCTACTGTCGCCATCATCACCAGATGCCACTGGGACAGAGGTAAGCTGTGGAAAGGACCTAGGCTGGTGCATGCAAGATTGTGTGACCTTTCAACCAAATCAAATTGAATAAAACAATTAATTGCAATAATCTAGTATCTCAGTTTTCTTTACCAAAGTAATTTGTCACTTGGTTGTAAGACACTCTGTTGGTTATTCAACAAGTTTTCATGGCTTAACTCCAAAGGTAATGAGAAGTAATGACATTCTGACCATTTCCGCACTTGGTGAGGGAATCGCTCCCTGCCGTTACTCACCAGATCTTCTGGCGGTCCAGTCTGGTCCACGGTGAGGCAGAGCAGTGTGTGGTTGTAGATCTGCACTGCTCTGGTGTCCAAAATAGCGGCTTCCGGTTGGTCATGGGTCTCGACCAATTGTTGAAGCTCGCCAGCCTAAAGCCTGCCCTCCGCAGATCGCAGTCTCACATTGGTGCGAGCCTGTGAATCTGCACTGGAGAGCAGGCATGCAATGGCGCATGCTGGCATTTTGAAAGACCGGAAAAATCAGGTCTTTCAAAAATATGCTGGAGGACCACTTGGGGTCGTTCTGGAGCAGACTGAGGTGCAGATCTACGGTAAGTCAGTCCGGACCCAGTCCGCTCCAAGGTGCAGACAGAAATGGCCTCTGTGAAAACCATTCTGTTTGGGCAGACTCTTGGTATTCCAGATCAAAATTTAGTTAGAGTTAGAATATATGCTTGGGAATCACTGGAAGTTCAAGAGGCTGTAGCTACCTTAAGTCCCATTAATTTCAGTGAGTCTGTTCTGAGTATGACTAATTCTGGAGCCTACCGATTGTTAATATGCAATTGCCCTTTTTTTAATGTTTACTAGTTCATATAGCCATATGAATTCCATAGGTTTGCTCATGCCTCTACCAGGTAGTTTGATGTATGCATCCATCACTGTTAGTAGCCTTGGACACAATTCATGGAAAAAACGGAATATATTTAATATAAATATATAAAAATAGTCTAATTTACCAAGTACCCCCTAACATACCTTTGAATAATACTTGTAATCTTTGCTGTGGCTACCTGGCTTCTCTCATCTATCCCTGAACTACAACAAAAATATCATATACTTGCTGAAACAAATAGTGGCAACCACGTCGTTGAGCTATGTCAAGCTCATACAGTGCCACAATTAACTGTGAATAATATTATCCATATATATCCATTTCAGATGATCAAGAAAATATTCTGTGTCAATTCCCTGCACAACCATTTATAACAGCATAGAGACAAGCAACAAAAGAGAAAATGAATTGCTCGGATAAACTTCTATGAATTACACATTTAGTTACTATATGCTTTATTTCAGGTGAGTAAAATTAAATGTCAAGGTTCAGCTTCCTGAAAGGTTTTAATTAGAGCTGGTCAAATAATTCAGGGAAATTTAACTACCTAATAAATTTTAGCCTTTGTTTTTTGCCATGTGTTTTATACAAACCAATGCAGCTTTAATGATCATTCAACCTTGCATATTATTAATAAATAATTGTTACATTGTCTGTTTTTTATTGATAGTGCATATTCTGCTGAAAGAGTAAAAACATTTTAATTCAGTCACCAAAAGACCTGTTTACTATTTGAGCTAAAGCAAAGTAGTCCTTCTTTTTATATTTATATATATATATATATACATACATATGTGTAATAATGGTTATATGCGTCTGATTTAAAAGTTAATAATGAGTTACTGAATATTTCATGGTTTCACTAAAACAGTTGTTGAATGAGAATACTACAGTTCCAAAGGAGAAATATTGGCCTTTCTGCACCGGGGTATTAAAATGGTGCAGAGCAACCTCCGACGAAGGTCTTCTGCACTGTGGAGTGGATTGGGGCAGACTATTTTTCGTAGTTCCGCACCTCAATCTGCTCCGAAGTGACCGGAACTGGTGGCGCGGTGTGCTTTTTAAAAACCTATTTTCAGAGATTTTTAAAAAGCACGGAGCGCACAGCCCCATGCAGCTCCATCGCCATGCTCCGTGCAGATTTGCAGGCGCACACTAATGCGTGCCTGCAGATCTGCCAGGGGTGGGCTTAAGACTGGCAAGCTTCTCCGCTTGGTGGAGAGCCTCCACCAACTGGAAGCCACCATTTTGGACGCTGGAGGACTGCAGAACAGCGAGATTGCACTGCTCCGCATGGCAACGGACTTACCCGGCTGCCGGTAAGCTCCGTTTTAGCGCGTTTCCCCTGTTTCCCCCTCCACGTGCAGAAAGGGCCGTTGAAATAACTAATTTCTTTCAGCAAAGAAGAGAAGATCCACATAAATGAATAAACGCCTATTTTCGAACTACCATTTTCCAATACAATGATTAAAGCATTCACAATAACTTGACATATGTTCTACTGGAAGTATGTAACGAAAGGAAGGAAACAATGCTCCTTTCTCTCCACCTGCGCTGAAGGCCTCTTTTTCTTTGTGCAATGTGGAGAAGGCTTGCCTTCAAAGCTTGTAAGCTGCCTAATCAACAAATGTCATCTTGCCATCTTGTTGCCTTACCATTCATCTACCAAGGGATTAATTTTCTTGACATAAAGTTTAGCTCTAGTGGGTAAATATTGGAGTCTTGATCTGCTGAAAAAAGTAACAGACAAACTGAGGTTGCAGTGAACAAAGAAATCAATGAATAGTGCTTTAAAAAGACACCATAATGAACCAGCTGGTTACAATGGCCCACAGCACAAGCAAGACTCATTCAGCCCTCAAAGCATCAAATTTAGCTCAATGAACCAAATTCTATCCATTTGGTACAGGATTTAATTTGAATTCTTTGCAGTATTTACTTTCTTTCTTTCTTTTTGAAAAATCGTTAGGAAAAATAATACTTGGAAATTATGATGGGCCAGTGCATATTGGATCCCTACCCAGGATAAAAATATCTCTCCTGGGCTGAATGGCATTATCCAAGAAGATTGATGCTGGGATGATGTGTGCTTATAGGAGAATGACAACAACCAGAACAAAATGAAATTCTCACTGGAGCAATTGTGGGCAAATCCACTTCCATAAACATTCTGCTCTAGGAAGATATTTTTATGCCATCTAAAGCTGAGCATACACAGCATCAGATTAAGTCCTGAAGCAATATAAATCAGGCCATCTTAACTCAGCAGTATAAATCAGGCCCACCAGGCTTTCAGCTTCCCTGCTTCCTTTCCCTTAGCCAGTATCTGTTGTCTGTGTGGTTTATCGTTGTTGCTGCCATATTGTTATCAGTGCTGCTTTTGCCTATGCTGTTTGTGGACACAGGGATCACAGTGGGTTCCAGATGTAAATATGGTGGAAAGTGACAGACAGCCGCAGCAGATGAGGCACTCAAGAACTAAAGACAAACATAACTCCTTGCCACTCCACAAAACAAGCAAATCTCTAGCATCAACACTACATGCTATAGAAAGAATATAGGAAAATGCACACAATATGAGAAGGAGCTTATAGTATCAGGTACAGGGTTCAAGATGGATCAGGAGATCATGCCACAGTTTCTTGATGCATTTGTTAAAGGCATTTTCTTAAAACTGAACCCAGTAATTTAGCTAGTTTCACAGCTCTATCATGGTATCAATCAAAATTTCAGCCCTGACTGAGCCACAAATGTTTCAGCTGGAAAGTCTCAAAAGTTTGAAACAGCTCTATACCTCAATCATAAGACACTCAGTCTTATGATGAAACACACAGGGCATGTTTATCTCCTCAAAACATCTGCAAAGTCTATACTTGCCTTGGGCTGTTGTGAAGTAGGAGAGATTTCTTTACTACATATTCACTCTAAAAAATAAAATAAATACATCCCTTGTCATGAACCTATGAGCATATGTCTGAATGTTACCAAGTTTATATTTAAAACAAACAAACAAACAAACAAACAAACAAACAAACAAACAAACAAACAAACTGCTTTCTTGGTTGCACCAGTAAATTCAACAGGCATTGCTATTTCCAGAATGATGAGGACCATGCTGGACCTGCTTGCTAGGTACCCGTTAACAATGAAGCATGTAGCAGAAAAAAAAGGTGAAAATTCAGGACGAAGACAACTACATTAACAGGGATTAAAAGTCAAGAGTTTTAACTACAATGTAATTCTTTGAGAGTTTCGCTTCCTCCAGCTTGCATTTTTTTTAAAAAAAAACAAACAAACCCTCAGCTTCTTTTTCCTAAATCTACGAAGAAATATATGAATGCTGGAAAAGTCTTATTGAAAAAAAAATCAATAAAAATTTCACCTATCCCTAACTGTGACCACATAATCTTTCTATACACATTTATGCTCATTCCTTTAGCTCTCCATAAGAATCCCACTGGTCACTTAGGCAAGAGAATTCCGGAATAGCTAGGCATTTGTTCTGATTCACCATGGCTGTTTTTATGTTTTTATGAAATCAAATGAGAGGAAATATGTATTCTTTGTGATCTAATCAGTGCTGGACCACTGTTTACTTGGTTATTTGGTAAAGAGGCATTATGTTTGTCACGTTTTGCTATTTGATATAAATTGTAGAACCTGTAAAAGATCCACATATTCTTCTGAAGTGAACCTGATATGCATGGCAAGTCTCCCAGCCAATGAGTGGCTAAGATGCTTCTGTGTACTCCATTTGAAAAGTGTGGCTGTGGTTCTTCTTTTTAAGACTATATAGCTGCTAGCGTGTTAGAGCATTTTGTAATGTGTTTTGTTTAATTTTATAACCAGCTTGTAAAAATAAAATGCTAATATGCCTAAAATACAACTCTCAGAATTGTTATAATTCTGATTGTTACAACCTGCCTACCCACCCATCCAGCTGACCCTGTTACTCTTTTGCTTTCTCTCTTTTTAAACAGTTACCTTAATATGAATGGCTTTCTAATTGCCTTGCATGTATATTCCAAACAGTCATAGTGATCTCCCTATTTCAAAAAAAGTCTTGCCAAAATTTCAATGCCTATTGTTGCTGTTGTTGTTGTTGTTGTTGTGTACCTTTAACTAATTTCTGACTTAACGGCAACCCTAAGGCAACTCTATGACAGGGTTGAAAGCCTGACCCACCAGATAAACTTCTTTATCAGTAGAATTGACAAACCTGATGAGTGGCTTCCATATTGCTTCAGAACGGAACAAATTCGTCCTCTAGTTGCCTTCAGTTAATATATTAGAACTCCAAGAATCTTAACACTGTCGCTGTCTTGTTATTGTGGTGAACCTTCAAGTTGTTGCTGACTTATGGTGACCCTAAGGAGAACCTATCATAGGTTTTTCTGAGGCTGAGACCCTTTCCACATGACGACTGCATCCCAATGTGGGGATTAAGAGGAATGAGATTACAATGATGCTTCGGCATGATGTCATCATGGTCCTACCCTTCTCCCATTGCCAGCCAGCGTGATTGTGGGATAAATCATTGATGGAGTTTCTCCATCAATGACCCCTGATTAGACAGTGCTCCCATCCTTCCCAACCATGAAGAAGGGCCAGAAGAGTGATGGATGCAACATGTGAAAAAGCCTGGCTGTGCTGCAGAAGAAAGAGGTATGTCCCTCGCAATCCCTTCCACAGGGAGCCAGTTGGGTGCAGAGGGGAGGAGCATTCCTATCAGGGTCTCTTTCCACCAGAGGCACTGCTGGAGGACAATGGGATCAAGTAATGTGCAGAAATGGCTTGAGAATGTAGGAGATGTATCCAAGCTCATCTAGTGGGTTTCTGAGGGCCAGTGGGGAAACAAACCATGATCTCCAGGGTCATACTCCAATGCCATATTGGCTCTCCCAAGCTCTCTTATTTACCTCTATAGTTGAGGTGTGCTGCTGTTTCTCTTCCAGACTTGCAAAGTTCGGACTATAACTTATGAACTTAAGTAAAGAACAGTTTATGAATTAAAATTTCTTGTCACTACCAGACCAAGCATGACATGGAGACTGATATTGTTTGCAACACTATTTTTCACTTTCTGTTTCAGCACTCACAGATACTGATATATCACTTAAATATATTGACCATGCAGTATTTATGGGTTTGTCTTTGATTGGGTTCCATTCATAAAGCAAAAACAATGCAGTTCTTTGAGTTATGAGAAGACATACTTCCAAGATATCAAGAACCTTACAATGACAACAAGAAATAGCATGTCTTCTTATCTAGAATTTATTACTTACTGTTCCAACAGTAAGCAGGATGGAATCCTTCTGTCAGAAATATTCAGAGATCTTCTGTAGTACAATGAAATCTCAAGTGTCTAAAATGGATTTCTCCTTATCTTTCAACACCCAAACATATGGAATAACATTCCCCTAAGCTACGCAGTGTCGCATGAATGGATAATGCCTTTGTAACTATTTTTAAAGACATAGATAAACAAAATGAGAGCCCTTCATCTAGGAAATAAATCCAACACTGGATTTCTATTTGCATGGCTATATCACAAAATCTGCAAAGAAGCACACAAACTTCCAAAGAGCTACAAACAAGGTTATGTGTCCCAGTACTACAGAGTGGGGCAGATAAAGTGGAAACACGAGAGGTCATGAAGATAATTACACATAGGACTTGCAAGATATGGGTGACAGGTATGAATGGAGAGAAACTACTTTGGACTTGGCATTCTCAATGAAAGTAGCCTTTCTACATAACCTAAGACTTCTTGTGAAAAAATGTGTAGCTTGTTGCAATTGGGCCACCACTTTTAAACAACAACATCACTATCACCACCTATGCAGAACATTGCTGGATCAGACTAAAGGCTTTTTTGGTCCAGGTTTCTGTTTGCACTGTGATCAGTTAATTGTTTATGTGGAGACTTTGAAGGCATGTACAAAAGTTCCAGAAAGACAGACAAAGCAGTCTGAGGCCTAAGGGCTGACCATTTCCAGTGAACAAAGATTCTGGATATAAAAACTTTGGTCCATGGACCCCGTGATGGAGTTTGGTAACTACATTGAATCTTCAGTGGTCAGACCAGCTAGTCTGCAGGCTGAGACAAGATGTCAACTACAGAGATAATCACAGGAAATTGTATACTTTTTGCTGATGGGGAAGGGTGACTTTGCCTATGAAGAGACAAGAATATTGTTTGCACCAAATGTAAGACACTTAGTAGAATCTCAATTAAAGTTATAGACCAAGAAGCATATTTTTGAGCTGCCATTTTGCCTATGAAATAGTACAGAAAAAGGAACTCTACAAAAGCCAATGTTTTGTTATAATTACATTTTATATGCTATTAACTTAGAAATTGAGTGTTTTTTTAAAAATAAGAACAGAATTGGTGCCCTGATAGAAAAAATGGAAGAGATAAGTAAATTAAGCTTAACATATAGTGTTTGTTTTTAAAAAACTGTTTACAAATGGATATTTCCTCCTTTATTTACTCTTTGGATTATTGATATAGATGTTTATGCTTAAAGGAAGGATTAGTTTCTCTTTATACTTAGATAAAAAAAAGTTGAATTTTCATACTCTTACATAAACTTGCTAAACTTAAGGGGCAAAAATAGATGGTTTAAAATTTATTATGGGATGTGATCGATCAAAATCAATTATTTTGGTTTAGCTGTTAGCAGGTATTGATGAGGGTGTTCTTATCAATAACCAATGCCCTTTTTGATGACCAGACTTTCAAAATATAGAGGACAAAGTTATGAACTCAGATCAAGATTTTACCTACATAGTAATATGGACAAACCTGAGGTACAGATATATATGAGTTTTGGAGTATTTAGAAGAAAGACTTAAGACATGAATTTGAGGGAACAAAGAAATAATTGAACTTTTGATCTAACAATACATTCTGTCACAATATACGGGATGTGTTGTACTCCTGGTTGCACATTTTCCCACCACCAGAGGGTGAGAAAGCAAAGCTGCTTGTAGTTGTTTAGACTAGCTACATAGAGTGTTTCCCATGTGAAAGCTGAGTGTAATCAAGGCCATCTGCTTCTTGCAGCTGGACATATGTTATGGTTTGCAAAGCTCCTTGTTATTGAACATGTATACTTAAAAACACGGCCTCTGAACAGGCTGTGCTTCTTGTCCCTTTTTTCCTCTACTCTGTTAGAGATGGCTCGCTACGCTGTGACTTAATCGCCTTTGCTTGATTTACTGCCCGCAATAAAGACTGTTAGCCTGCTGCCTCGTTTTGGCTGTGAGTTTTTTCTATTGATGGCAAGAATGCCTCTGGGGGTTATTTGATATGGTAGCAGAGGATGGTTTTGAGAGGTGTTTTTTGAAGTGTTTTTACGATGGCTCATGTGGTGCCTGGGGGCCTGCCTCTCGTTAAGCTAAATGCAACTAATTACTTGGCATGGTCAGCTCGCATGGAAAAGTATTTGCAAGCTGAGGGGCTGTGGGGTGCCTTCACAGCTCCCCCGACTCTGCAGGGGACTGCTGCGGAGATAGCAGCGGCAACGAGGCGTGCCATGTCTGTCCTCTTTCTGGCTGTGGAGGATGACCAGCTCACGCATATTAGGGATCTTGCCACCCCTCGAGAAGCCTGGGCGAGGCTGCGGAGTTGTTTTTGAGTCAATCAGCAGCAGCCAAGTACGCCCTGTGCGCCCGTTTATATGGGATGAAACTGGCCCCCGGTGTCCTGGTGAGGCAGCATTTGGCTGAGATGTCAGAGCTGTTTTCGTCACTTCGGGAGAGAGGCAAAGTGTTGCCTGAAGGTGACAAGGTATTTTGCATTTTGAATTCTCTTGATAGTTCCTGGAATCTGGTGGTGTCCTCGCTTCAATCCATGCCAGAGAGGGAGTTAACCGTTCCCTTGGTTTCTGCCCGTCTGCTGGAAGAAGAGGAAAAGCGCGCAAGGAATGCAGTGACTCCCACACAGATGGCTCCAGCTGCAGAGGCCTGTGCCGGGAGGAAGAGTTCTCCGGTTGCTGAGGCGAGGCAGGAGGGGCTGGTGAGAGCCCATGCTGTGCGAAGGTGCTTTCGCTGTGGGTCTGCTTCTCATCTTAAGCGTGATTGCCCGCTCCTGAAGCAAGGAGAGCAAAGCTTCACAGGCGCCAGTGCCAGGGGCCGTGGCAGAGGAGGCAGAGGAGGTCGGGCCAGAGGGCGGCTGAGAGTTGCTGTTGCTGTGGGAGATGCTGTTGTGAACACTGTTTCGGACTCTGAGGAGGCAGGTGATTCCGTTTGGCTTCTAGACAGCGGCTGTTCCCAGCATCTGGTCAATTCTGAAGATTTATTTGACTGTTTGGATTCTGCCAGTGTTTCCACTGTGACATTAGCAGATGGGACAAAGGCTAAAGTTTGTGGCAAAGGTGTAGCTTTTGTCCCTGCCCTTGACATGGGTTTGAAAAATGTTTTGTTTGTTCCCTCTCTTGATTTCTGTTTGCTTTCCGTGGGGCAACTAACAGAGTCAGGGTTCAAGGTTGAGTTCTATGGGAAGCAAGGTAAAATCCTCAAAGATGGGGTGGTATGTGCTGCGGCTACACGAGAAGGGAGGCTGTTCTTCTTGAGCCACGACACACAGTGTGTAATGTGTATGGCAATGTCCCACAACATGATGAGTGCCTTCATCTCCTCCACCGGCACGCAGCACATGCAAGCTTTCCTGTGTTAAAGAGGCTTGCTGGTTGTTGTAAAGGGTGTACTTTGAAGCCTTGTAATGTTTTTCTTGACTGTGCTATTTGCAAGCAAGCTAAATCTAAACAACTCCCAGCACCGAGGGTTATTTTTCGTGTACAACCACCCCATTTCAGTTGGTACACTGTGATATTG
This sequence comes from Iguana delicatissima, assembly GCA_948472985.1. Lineage (NCBI taxonomy): Eukaryota > Metazoa > Chordata > Lepidosauria > Squamata > Iguanidae > Iguana > Iguana delicatissima. The sequence continues at coordinate 79,035 of CAOKZL010003425.1, read as the reverse complement.
TGGGTCCTATGAGTAAACCCTCCCTAGGGGAGCTAGATATTTCGTCATTCTTGTAGACGATTTTACCAGGTTCATTTTCTGCTATTTGTTGAAACAAAAGTCTGATGTGTGTCAAGTTCTCAAGAACTGGTGTTCCTTGGTTGAAAGGCAATTTGGTTACTCCCTGCAAAAGTTTCAAACCGACAGAGGAAGGGAAATTCCTGTCGGAGAACTTGCAACAATGGATCAAAAAACAAGGTATTGTTCACAGAATGACTGCCAGCTATTCTCCTCATCAAAATGGAGTGGCTGAGAGGAATGCAGGGGTTCTGCAGACTCAAATGCATAGTTTGCTGCTTGATGCAGATCTGCCTCTGAGTTTTTGGGGTGAGGCAATTCTGACTGCCTGTTACATACACAACAGGCTATGGAGTTCTGTGGTTAATGCTACTCCCTATGAATGTTTGTTTGGTAAACAACCTTCCATTGCACATCTTAGAGTTTTTGGGAGTTTTGCTTGGGTGCACATCCCCAAGGGGCAAAGAAGGAAGGGGGAGCCAAAGGCCCAGCGTATGCGTTTTGTTGGCTATGAGCCCAACTGCAAAGGGTATCGTTTTTATGCTGGTGGTAGTTCCTGTGTGGTGTCTAGAAATGCCTCTTTTTGAGGAACACGCTAATTGGTCGCGTGTTCAGGCAGCGTCTGAAGTTTTTCCCCCCTGTGGCTGGTCTGCCAGCTTCTCAGCCAGTACAGCCTTCAGTCTCTGCTCCACTCCCAGCCTCCGCTCCCAGTTCCTCAAGGGTCAAAACAGAAGAGGAGAGAGGCACGTGGAGGAAAAGAGCTGTAAGTGATGTGTAAGGGTCTTGCACAGGGGAGAGAGAATGCGGGGGGCTCAGTGAAGAGGTCTCGCATTGCTGAGGACAGGGACGAACCTTTGCAGGATCGTCCCATCCCCAGACGGTCTCAAAGAAAAACGAAAGGCATTCCACCTAAACGCTTTCCCTGAGTCTCTTGCAGTTCGTGTGTGTGCTGTAAACTGTGAGCCTCAGTGCTTTGCTGATGTTGTGAAAATGCCTGAGCAACAGGCTGAACCCTGGTGGGATGCAATTCAGAGTGAAATGGATTCCATTATTCAGCATGATGTGTATTCTTTTTGTGATTTGCCCAAGGGTGTGAAACCAATTGACAGCAAATGGGTCTACAAGTTGAAACCCACTGCTGATGGACATGTGAAATATAAAGCGCGCCTAGTGGCACGCGGGTTCTTGCAAGATATCAGTGATCTGGATCAGATCTACTCCCCGACTGTGAAAGCACAGTCCATCAGTTTGGTGTTTTCCATAGCAGCTCAGAGAAAAGCTGTTATCACACACTTTGACATTTCCACTGCCTATCTCAATGCTGATTTCGAAAAAGAGGTGTACATGCTTTTAGCCTGATGGGTTTGTAGTTGAGAGGAGAGAAAGTCAAGTTTGGTTTTTGAAGAAATCACTTTATGGGTTACGGCAATCTGCCAGGTGTTGGAATATTTGTTTACACAATGCCCTGCTAGGGTGCGGGTTCAAACAAAGCCTTGTGTGTATGTTCGGGGGAAAGGGGAGAGTTTGGAAATTCTCCTTGCATATGTGGATGATCTGTGCTTGGTTAGTGCTACACAAAAACAAGCACAAGTGTTTGAGAAAGAGCTGGGGAAAAAGTTTCAGGTGAAAAACCTTGGCCTAGTACAGAACTTTCTTGGAATTGAAGTACAGAGAACTGAAAATGATATTCTGCTGTGTCAGAAACAAAAAATTGTAAAATTGTTAGAATTGTGTCAAATGTCTGACTGCAATCCGGTACAAACTCCAATGGTGCCAGGTTTTTTGAAAAATATCTGTGAGGAATTATTTCCTGATATACACCTGTATCAGTCTGTCATTGGGAGCCTTTTGTACTTAGCTGGCACCAGCCGGCCTGACATTGCTCTAAGTGTCAACATTTTGGGCAGAGCGTGTGCTAAGCCAACCCAGTTTCATTGGCAGGGTGTGAAAAGGGTACTAAGGTACCTAAAAGGTTCCCTTGATTATTGCCTAAGCATTTGTCCTGATCAGATGCCAAACCTTGTCTGTTCATCAGACAGTGATTTTGCTGAGGATATTGTGGACTGCAAAAGCACAACTGGTTTTCTTGTCAAATACAGTGGTGTAGCAATCGACTGGAAGTCTAAAAAACAGTCTTGTCTTGCTTTATCAACTGCAGAGGCAGAATTTGTGAGCCTATCTGTGCTCTGTACTGAGTTGGTTTGGTTTTTGCAGTTACTACAAGACCTGCATGTGTCTGTGCCGTTGCCAATACCAATATGTTGTGATTCACAAGCCTGCATTCAAATGGCAGTGTCTGACCGGGTGTCTTCTCTGTCAAAACACATTGACATCAAATTTCACAATGTGAAACAATATGTACGAGAAGGAAAAGTGTCCCTTACCTATGTGTCTTCAGAAGAAAACGTAGCTGATGTGTTTACTAAACCACTTCCTGCTAATGCATTTGGTCAACACGTTAGCAAACTGGGGTTGATGGAGTCTCCAGTGCATGGTGGCTGAAAATATTACGCAAGGAGTAGGGGAGTGTACAATATACGGGATGTGTTGTACTCCTGGATGCACATTTTCCCACCACCAGAGGGTGAGAAAGCAAAGCTGCTTGTAGTTGTTTAGACTAGCTACATAGAGTGTTTCCCATGTGAAAGCTGAGTGTAATCAAGGCCGTCTGCTTCTTGCAGCTGGACATATGTTATGGTTTGCAAAGCTCCTTGTTATTGAACATGTATACTTAAAAACACGGCCTCTGAACAGGCTGTGCTTCTTGTCCCTTTTTCCTCTACTCTGTTAGAGATGGCTCGCTACGCTGTGACTTAATTGCCTTTGCTTGATTTACTGCCCGCAATAAAGACTGTTAGCCTGCTGCCTCGTTTTGGCTGTGAGTTTTTTCTATTGATGGCAAGAATGCCTCTGGGGGGTTATTTGATACATTCAGGCAGACCAATTTTTAACTGGCATAAAGCTTCATTAACTGGCATAAAGCTTCAATCAGAGAGCTAGGGAAGAAATCAATGAGGTTGATAGGGGAAGGTTTCATGAAAAGTTGGGATTATAAAAGTTGGGAACAACCACAACCCTTCTTTTTCACACACACTCCCTTGCTTCTGTTCTATTAGCTTCTTCCTTCTCTCTCCTATTTTCATTGAGATTTGGTTTTCATAGACTTTTCTCAAGAGGAAAGAAGAAAGCTAACTTTAGTTAGGTTTGGGATTGAAGGTGGGTCTTGAAATTCCACAGATGGTACATAACTCCAGACAAACTCAAAAAAATTACAAATCTGGCACAGGAGAATGTTGGAAGTGTCATGCAGAGATTTGTATGATGTACTGTTTATGGTGGACATGTCAGAAAGCTAAAGAATACTGATCTGGAATACATAGAATAATATCAAAAATTTTCCAAATTGAATTTGTGAAGTCTCCAGGAATGTATTTACTGAATATGCTGCATGAAATTGGCATTAATATAACAATGAAATTTTGGGGGATCTTGTTATATATGATAGCATGAGCAAGAACTGAATTTGCAAAATGTTGGAAAAATGAAGGGACCCCCAAGATTGAGCAATGGCTTTATAAGTTGTCAGAAATTAAAGTGGCTATACATTAACCCAAAATCAACAGTGAATGGGCACCCTTAAACAATTTATTTCAAACGATTAAAAATGTAAAGCCAGTTGACACAGTGTTTTCAATGAGGAAAACCAGGGTAGAATAATATGGGGATAATTAAACATACCTAGTAAGATATGGAAAGCAAAAGTGTACATTGACTAAAGAATAAGTGAAAAAGAAAGCCTTTTTTGGTATGCTATATAACAGGAATAAACAATTAATTAGAACTTTTTGTGAAAGTACAGTTAAGATAGAATTGTAAACATTACTATATTGTGGGGGGACAAAGGAAAGTTAAGAAGATGCCTATAACTGTTAATTTGCAACTGTAAATATTGCTATTATTTATTAATTATATAATTTATTCATTGTATGTACACATAAAAATATATTTAAAAAGTAAAAATGTTATTGTTTTATGTTAGCATAATTTGATTTTTCATGTATTGTGTGATAGCAATAATCAGGTAAAGAGCTGTGGGAGCAGATGAGAGAACAGAACATTAAGACTAAGTGGTGATCAGTAGAATATCTGAATAAGGCTGGTGAATGACAGTATAGGAAAATAGTTGGGAACTGAGAATGTGATGGTGTGTGTGGTGAATCAGTGAAGATTATTGTTAAGAGAGTCAAATTTAGGAATTAATGACTGGGGTTTAAGAGTCTGAGTTAGTTTTTAGAGAAGAGTGTGAGTGAGAGTGAAATGTTTGCTTTAAATGTATTAAATTATTAATCTGTTCTGTTTAATTTCTGTTAATAAATTATTTCACATGTGTGTATCATGTGCTTTTGGCCTCCATGAATGCATGCATGTATGTATGTGTGTGTGTGTACACACACACACACACACACACACAGATAGGGTTCAAATACAGTGGCCCTGTCCACGATACCCTCCCAGTGCGCCATAGGGATGGAAGAAAGATAGGACTGCAACAACAGCTCTGCATGATGTTGTCACTGTCTTGTCCTTCTCTTGTCCCCAGGTCGCACAATCGTGGATTAAATTATTGATGGGTTTTTCACATCAATGATCCATGATTATGCTGCCATCCTACACTTACCTGGTGTACGGAGGTTCCAGAAGCACAATTGCTGCACTTCCTGCCCCAGTGAGCCTGTGACGGTACCAGGCTGTGCTGTGGAAGGAAGCGGCAGAGCTATCATAGAAATCATAGAAATGTAGAGTTGGAAGAGACCACATGGGCCATCCAGTCCAACCCCCTACCATGCAGGAACACCCTCAAAGCACTCCCGACAGATGGCCATCCAGCCTCTGCTTAAAAACCTCCAAAGAAGGAGACTCCACTACACTCCAAGGCAGCATACTCCACTGCTGGACAGCTCTGACCATCAGGAAGTTCTTCCTGAGGTTCAGGTGGAATCTCCTTTCCTGCTCACACACAGTTTCTTTTGCGAGAGGGCCCCTTAAGCATCGCATAAATGGGAGCGGCGGTCCGTACAACGCACTCCCATTTACGTGACACTCACAAGCCTAACGTGAACCGCGCACACACCTTTTCATTTTCAGCTTCAAGCCGAAAATGGTGCGCAGTTGCGCAAGGCTCCCGTGTGCACTTACCTGCGCTGTGGTACATCAGGAACCGGGCCGGTCATGCTTCCTGCCTCAGCGCTAGCCTACAATTCCCAGGTTGCGCTGCAGTAGGAGGGGGCGAGGCGTTCACACGGCGCTCACACGACTGGCAAGCCAGCTGCGGTAAGGAAGGAGAAACGAAGTGAGTGCCTCGCACAAGAGGCTGCTTCCGTGAACGCCACCCCCCACCTCCGCAAAAAGGTAAGGTGTGGAAATGGCCCTGGTCTCTGGAGCAGCAGAAAACAAGCCCACTCCCTTCTCTACATGGCATCCTTTCAAATATTTAAACATGGCTATCATGTCCCCTCTATTGCACTTCCTGGATCCCAGAGGCAGCCAGTGTGGATGGGAGTGCTTCCATCGCACTCCCTTCATACTAGAGCAGCTGCCTGGATCCCCACAGGATGCTGCTGGGATATGGTAGGGTGCGGAAAAAGCCAGTATCTGTGGTGTCAGCAGAGAATAAAGACAGTTTTTGTCCAGTGTGGATAGAGGTTGCATAATATTCCATACATAAACCTTGTAGGTTCCCAAAGTAGTGGCCACAGCAGTGGGATAGGAAGAAGTCCTTTCATTGGTGACAGAGAGGGGAATAAAGGAAAGCTCTCACTCTTGGTGGTAGTAATGAGATCATGGAGGCATTCACATATGGTGGCAGCAATGATTTAGTTAGAAATTTACTTTGGGTGGGAAAGATGGTGGAAGAAGGGGGAGAGCCTCTCAGTAGCAGATGTCTTATAGTTATTTTGCATTTGTTCAGTTGTAACTTCTTATGTTATTCATGCTGTCATAGCTTCTGTAGTGTGCTTTAACCAGCATTTTCTGTTGTTTTCTCCTTTGCTGGTCATATTATAGTTGCTTGTTGTAATGTAACCATCTTCTATTGCAACCATTATCTCATGTTTTATATTGTTCACTGTTTTACTCTTGTGCATTTCTGTTCACCATCTTGTCTATTATTTCAAGAGACTCTAAATTTGTTTTACTTTTGAGGGTGCTGCTGGTTCAAAGGTCATTCTCCTTTGCTGGTTGGAGCTATGTACCAGGAATGGAATATAAAAAGAACCCAGATTTTCTCTTACCAGGAACATTTACACATTTGCAAAGAGCACCAGGTACTTGAGTATAAAGTACACAAAACAATGACCATCTTAAAATGTACATACCTGAAAGAAAAATATATCCAAGAATTTTTTTTTTTTTTTTGGTGAATAGGGAAAAGATTTGTAAATTAGGCAGATTGTGCAAGTTAATTATATGAATTTCTAAACAGGAAGAAAATGTGAAGTCTTGCAATACAATACAGAACAAGGACAGGAAGAAAACATAGGTAGGATTCAGTGAGGAGAATAATGAAGTTGAGAATAAAAGACAGAAGTGCAAGTGCACATGGAATATGTTAACCAGATAAGACATGGTGATTTGAGGAAAAATTGAAAAAGACTGAGTTGCTTCCTCAGGCTCCAACCCCAAGAATTCCACAGTATGTTGCCATGGCAGTTGTCATAGTACTATAATTGTCTAGTGTGAAGGGCCCCATATCGCCCATGAATCTTACTACCAAGCATGCTGCTACAGGGCTTTACAAAACATTGATTTTCACCATTGGGATCATCATCAGGAATCTTTTAGATGCAGGAAAGAGATAGATGTTACTGCTACTGTGGAAGAAGATGACACTGGGCTGGGCCTAAATCTCTGAAGATTTGGGGTTCAGTTCATCAATAGCCAAGAGTAATTATTAAGAGTATAATTATGCTCATACGCTGATCTCGCTGCCTTCCCTGCATCACTTCAGTCTTGCCCAGCACATTCCATATGGATTGCATCATGCTTCAAAAGTCCATATCTGTATGCTTCACTGTATATAAGGTGCAAGAAATGCTTCGTAGGCCAAAAAGAGGAATGCAAAAACATCACATGACATGTCTATCACCTGACAACCTCTATCCACATCACATGACACATGACACACCTAGTCTGGTTTTGGAATCTTCCTTATCTGTAAGTGTGAAGTCATGGGCCCTTTTCACACACCACCTCCAACCTGCAATGGCCACAGGATTGCCATGGGATAATGATAACAGTTCTGCATGTTGTTGTCATGATCCTGTGGCAATCCCGTGGCAACCCATCACAATCACGGATTAAATCCTTGTCAGGTTTCTCCTAACCATGACACATGATTGCGGAGTCCTCCGTCCTGCACTTGCCTGTTGTGAAGAATGGCAGGAAGCACAATGGTTGTGCTTCTTCTCTCAGTGCAGCCTGGGAAACTGCCGGGCTGCACTGCAGAAGGGAGGAGTGGAGCCATCACATTTCCTCCCATCCAGCAAGCAGCCAGTGTGGAGGGGTGCACAGCAGAAGTGATTCCTTCCCAGAAGAGGCTTCCCCTGGATCCCCCATGGAATGGATTTTGAACCAGGTAGGTTGTGGAAAGGGCCATGGACTTGTATTGGGAAATGTTGCTTAATTTATTGGTTGTATATAGGAGTATAAAGTAAAGAGTTGTTGGGAAGGGAAGAGTATAGAATGTTTGAATAAATGCTGATTGGTGGATTATTCGAGGGGATTTGTATAAGGCTGGTGAAAGATAATTGGAGTTAGAGAGTTGGCATTATGGAATAGGTACGGTTGGTGAAAAGGTGTGAAAGATTTAGGACTGAGTCAGTCAGCTTTAGGAATAAATGAGGGTCTGAGTTTTATAGAGAGGAATGTGAGCAAGAGTGTGCAGTATTTTAAATGTAATAAATAATTATTCTGCTTTGTTATGTTTAACTTCTGTAAATAAGGAATTGTTTTTGTTTTTATACACTTAAGGCCTCTAGGAATGCTATTTAATTGAATACTTAGATTCAGACAAGATGTGGTAGCAGCATTGAGAAACAGGGATGGTGTCCATTGGGATAGAAGTTAAGAGCATTAAGATGGCCCCCACAGTTGATGTCACACAAGGGAGGGCAGGATGAAGTCCTTACACTGGAGGAACAAATGGAGATCAGAAAAAAGGCCTAACTCTTGGTGATTGCATTGAGCACCATGGAAGTCTTCACATTTTGTGAGATAAAGGGTAGAAACCTCACATTTGGCCACAGTGGTGGGATATCTTCAGAGGAACCCCCTCAGCTGTTGACAAGGGAGGGATTTCTAGAGAGGAAAACTTCATATATGGTGGCAGAGTGGTGGGATAAGGGTTGGAAATCACATAGTAAGTTCTTTCTGCTTAGAGTACAGAGTAATCCTCACATGTTAGCTATGCCCACTCTCATTCTTCTTATCACACCCTACACATGGAGCATGATTACCTGCAAAAAGAATCTTCTTCTATCCACATGGAGTTATCTCATTACTTAGTAATCCTTTTTTCTCCCAGAATTCTCAAATTTTGAGAAGGGTCTTCACAGTCAAAGGAAGCTCTTCTTTGCTCACATGTGTTGATGACAGTAACAATGGAATGCAAGGAGAATAAAGTTAATGTGCTCATCTTAACTTCTCTATTCACAGGTAGAGTTTATACCTGAGAAGAAAACCAGGAAAGGCTGCAGGAAGAAGCCTATCCTTCTCTACAGAAGATAAATAACTTTTTATAGAATTACTGCACAGGGAGAGAAAGAAGAATATGAGACATTTTCATGCACTTGGAGACATTAAAGAGTGAAATAGTATTGCCTTGCAGAAAACCCTGGAGAACCACTGGCAATACTGGGCTACATGCACCAATGATCTGATTCAGTATAAGGCAGCTTCCTAAGTTCCATTAATTGTTAATTACCACAGGACCTATTCGTAGGGTTTTCCAAGGCCACTTTAGAAACTTATTATGGACTAGATGGAGGCAAGTGATGTTCACTGACTCTAAGCCCGGACATGAAACTAAATAACTTCTACCTTTTAACTTTAAAACATTCATTACAGTATCAATGCAATTAGCATTGTATATAAATTTTTATTATTATTCTAGACATAAAGAGCCTCATATAAACCAATGCTGTGCATATTGCCTCTTCACATGACAACACAAAATTTATTTGTGGAATTAATTGCTACTAGGAGAATTAGATGGCCTCTGTGTGATTTATGGCCCTTACATTATATTTGCTCAACACATTTACAGAGGAGATGTTCATTCACCATGACAGTGAAGCAGGAAGAAGTATGTACAGGAACGTAATACATCTGAATACTAGATTGCAGTGAGCAAAGTTTTGAAGATTTTTTACCCCTAACAAATTGTTTACAATTACAGTCAAATTCTCCTTCAATAGGTTTTTAGTCAAGAACTCACTAATAATATCTCTGCTCCATGAATACCTGAAACATTTTTCAAGCAGTTTATCCATTTTTCCTGTACTTCCCTCACCCAAAATTCATAACTATCCCATTCATGCTATTTTTACATCTAGCAATTTTTTATATAGTAGAAACCAAGTTTGAAAGTAATTAATTACAAAGAAAAATTAACTATGCATAACTACTTACTTTTAAGTAATCATTTTTTCTCCCAAACTAAAGGGAAAGTACATTACATTCTGGTTGGAACTTACTGGGGAATAATGTCACTCCTTTTGCTGTGTGATTACAACTATGAGTTAAGTGTCTGGGAGTATATGGCCTTACGAAATGGTGGATGAGGAATATCATATGGGTAATATTTTGTCTAGGAGAGCCACCCTGATGTAGTGCTTTGAGCATTCGACTAGGACTTGAGAGATCAGGGTTTGGATCACTGCTCATCCATAGAAACCCAGTAGATGACCTTGGGCAAGTCACATTCTTTCAGTCTCAGAGGAAGTCAAAGGCAAATTCCTTTGGAACAAATCTCACCAAAAAAAAAAAAAAAAAATGCTGTCATGGGTTTGCCTTGGGGTTGTCATAAGTCTGAAATGACTTGAAGGCATGCAACAACTGCATGTTGTCTCCTGTTGCACCTTGTGCCACTGAATGAAAAGCACTTAGCTTCTTTTCCAAAAACTAAAAAAGTGTCATCCTAGTTAGTTTTAAGAGAAGTGAAAATAAAAAGTCATTCATCAAAACTATAGTTATAATAATAGCTAGAAAATTAGCTATAACTAATTTAAAGCAATAACTTCTCAAGCTCTGAAAAGGCCCCCTTGATTCCCCACTTTCTGAATTTATGTGATCTTAACCAAATTGTGGACCTTGATAGACTTCTGAACATTAGTAAAAGGTCATTAGCGAGCAACATGAAAGGTGGGGAAACCCCTGTCCATAATCACTCACCAGTTAGAATGTCAAGTGCATAAGAGAATATTTGAGTACAATTAAAACAATTGCATTGCTCATCTCCAAATATCATTTTTGTTTGATTATGATGAATATTTAGTGCAAGACTTGGAAAAAAAAAACTCTGATTCACTGTAGACGATTTTCCAGACAAAAAAACCACATGCCAGAGTGTACTTCATGATCACTGTAAGATACAATTCCCCAAAATGCATTATCCTGTGTCCTATTTGCTTTTTACATTCAATATTCATATCTGATCAAGACTCACCTTGGGAAATCTGACATAAATCTAGATCCAAATCAAGACCATTTCATTTCTAGCTTTCCCACATTCACAGAAGATTTAACAGCTGCATTTGAAATAAACTCACAGAGTAAAATGCCGAAGGCTCTAAAATAGCCCAAGGGAAAGAATAGGTAAGATTTCCCATATATTTGGTTTTCCAGTAAGATCACTGTACAAGCACTGTTGAAAAGTGAATCCCATTAGTTTTCAGTGCCTAAGGATGGATTCAGGCTGTGCACCTCTGAACCCCACCATGCTTAATAACTAACTCAATCCCTGTTCTAAAATAACAATATTTTGCCTGCAGCAATTTAATGTTTATAACTCTGTAGCTGAGGTAGCAAAATAGCATTTTGCAATGCTGTGGGGTCAAGTTTTCTTAGTGGTTCAGGACAGGTTGAAAGGTGTCAGCAATATAATTCACCAAGGATCATTTTTGAACCCCATGCTTCCCAGAAGTTCAATGCAGGGGGCATCTGGCAACCAGAAAATATCTAAATTCTTTCCTGTTGAATGTTTGCATGAATTATAGTTCTTGGGGAATAAATGAATTGTTATGTGGATCCAAGCTCAAAAAACAAAAAACTCAATGCCATATTCTGAAGTTTTAAAGATTCTCTTGGGTATATAGTGGCTGTACATATAAATTAAGTTCCTTGTTAACAGAATACAACATTTCATAAAAAAAGACTAGGGCCTTTTCTGCTAGACAGAGGGATCTTGGCATGGGGATGTGAGAGCATTGGGACTATGACAGTGCTTCTGCATGACACCATTGTGGTTCCACCCTTCTGGTATCGCCAGCTGGTGTGATTGTGAGGTATATAATTGACAGAGAAATTGCATCAATGACCCCTGATCATGCAAGCCTTCCATCACAGCCACCCATGCAGAAGGGCTGGAAGCACAATCACACACTTCCTTCCCCACTGCAGCATGGGAAGAAATCCAGCTGCACTGCGGAGGGAAGGAAGGAAAGGGTGTGACCCTTGCGCTCTCTTCTTCAGGCAGCTGATTGTGTGTGGAAAGGAGCACTGGGGACACACTTCCATCCTGGCAGAGGTGCTGCCAGGATTGCAACAGGATGACGTGCAAGAGCGTTATTCTGTGGAAAGAGTCTAGATAAGTAATGGTCTAAGGCACTGAATGGTCACATTGGGGTATGAATATATAGAGAGATACATATAATTCAAGACTCAGTATAAAGAATAATCAGTAGTATCAGTGCAACTGATGCAAATTTCATTGAAATTTTTCCAGTAAGAGAGAATCACATGTACTTAGAAAAGGTTCTGCAGCAGTGTATTAAAATGTCAATGAATCTAAAATCAACCAACATGACATAAAAAGATCCTAAAAGATGTTCTAGGCCTTGTCAGAATTACATCACTGCCTTGTCATGTCCACTATCTTATTATACTTTGCTGCTCTGCAATCTGCCCATGTTGCTATTCAGTTTCTGAACCTTGTTATAAAGCTAAGGGCCTTTCCACACTATACTGCTATACTGCCATTATTCCACTTTCAACATCCTGTGGAATTATGACTTAAAATTCTAAATGCCCCTCCCTAAACGGCAAATCCCAGAATCCCATAAGATGTTGAAAGTGGAATAATAGTACTATAACAATGTAGTGCAGAAAGGCCCTAAGACTGGGGAATGCTTGTTGGTGCTATCTCTGAGATAAGTTTCATGTTTAAGGAATTCCTGGTAATCCCAACGTCTAGTGGGAGTTTCTGAGTGATACATCCTTCTTACTGTTGAACCTTTATTTAAACAAGAAGATTAACTAATTCTATTTCCTTATTCCCCAGGTTGCATAGTATTTAGGTAAGAGGTAAGAGCAAAGTGGAGCTTATTGGAAAAGAGTAGCTTTCTGGAACATCTTCTTCAGTTGGGGGAGAAAGTCTGATGCTTTCAGTCCACCCCAGTTGTCTATTTTGTGACTCCTAATGACATACTTGTGTTAGGAAGCTCAAAATTTTCTACTGTAATGGAGTTTTAAGAGGGAAAAGAGAATGAATGCCTCAACTGTGTAACAGGTGCCAGTACGACATCTATACTCTGCATTAAATATTACATTCAGAATTAATCACACATTTTCCAACAGAATGGCAGCAGGGAAGTGATGTGCTGTAAGATTAAACCACCTCCTTGTAGCCTGAATACAGTCCCCTTATTTCTTTAGAGGAGGTTACAGTATAAGAAGAAAACCAAGTCAATGCATCAACTGATCTGGTTACTCAGGCTGTATCAGATATATGATAGAGTCACTGCGGTATTAACTCTTGCAGAAAATATTTCTATTTGACTTTCTGTGACTCCCCCCTGTGGCTATGCTCAATCCACTCTCTTTAAATTGCATTTCATTTTTCAATGAACAATGTCTGGCAGGGCCTAAAATGTGTGTGACTCATTCCTGCGGGAAAAATGATACATGAAATAAAGTGAAATAAAAGAACTTATATGGCCAAACACAAAAACACCAGATTTTTTTTTCCTGGCTGTTTGCAAAGACTATTATTTCTTTATTTTTCTATTACATTACCTGGTCCAGTTTCACCTAGCATAGTGCCACCCTCCCTAGTGGGACTACCCTTGACACCAACAGATCCTTTTGATGAATTTACCAGTAAAAGAATAACCATCATGACTATATATGGAACGATGAATGTGGTAGCTTTCTATCACTTCACTATTCGTCCTCAGAGGACATGGGCAGGAGAACCCAGTGCAGAACTCATACCGGTGCTGGTGGCCTACTGTCGCTTTTTAAGGATTCATGGCATTGCTTGTGGCCCTAGCTTGATCATTTCACTGACTAAATAGTTTATTCTTCCTTTTATATCCATCTATTAGCTACCACTCAACTGTTTGGAGAGTAGATACTACTGAAGGCAGTACAATTGTAAGTGATAGGTTCTTCTGCCCTCCATAATAGTTTTATCAAAAATAGTCCATTTATTTTCTCCCTTATAAATCAGTGGTTGCCAACCCTATTTCCCACAATGCAATGCTCATTGACCTTCCATTATAATAAAGAAAGGAAAATACAATGACTGACGTGCTGGTTAATCCAAATGTGTGGCTACTTGCTTTTCTATGGGCTGTCTCTATCACTGTTTTCAGGCCTGTTGCTGCAGTGCTATCTCTGTCACTGCCATGAGTACAACAAGGAGGTCTGCTGATGTACCTGCAAGGGACACTTCAGAGACTGTCATAGAACAGAAGTATTCAAAGTGCGTTTTGTGGGCCACATGCAGCTTTTATTATTACTGTGTGCTTTCAAGACTTTTCTGATTTAGGGTGACCCTAAGATGAACTCATTGCGTGTTTTCTTGGCAAGATTTGTTCAGACAGGTTTGTCACTGCCATCCTCAAAGGATGACAGAGTGTGACTTGACCATGGTTACACAATGGGTTTTCAAGGCCAAGCTGGCATTCATACTCTGAACCTGAGTCCTTGATCTAAATCCTGTTACTCATCCATACTAGAGTAGGCCTGCTTAATTTTGGGGATTTATCTACATATTGACTCACCATACAATAATTGATTCATTGGGTTTCCTCTAGATAGGATTAACCCATAGGATTAAGTCTATTGCTTTTGTAATGATCAACTGTTTTTAGAGCTGATTGTAAATGGCTTTTCTCCAGCCTATTTGTGGGCATAGAAATTGTAGGGGGGCAGGAAACATTGCACAGAATTTCTCCAAGCCCTGGATGAATTCTCCAACCGTTTCTCAGTGGTGACACGAGCACTTGTGTCGTGGCAGAATGCTTGGCTGCTCCTGGAAAGCTAAAATGACATTTTTTAAAAAGCTAATTTCATATTTCTGTTGGTAGAAGCATTTTGTGGGCATGTTGTTAATGGGTTGGTATTGGTTCCATAAGGTCTAAGACATTCCCCTGACATACCTCCAAAATGGAAGAAAAGCTATATCCACCTTAAGATGGACATAGTTATTCTCTTGCCCACTGATATCAATGGGAGAGTTTTTTTAAAAAAAAATAATGAGGGAGATAAAGAAAAGTCCACCTTAATAAATGGCAGGTCTTCCACATGAGATATTTCCTAATAGGATTATTTCATTTAAATTTTAATGATAGGTAAAAATGGTGGCTGGATTCCTCTCTCATGGTTTATATTAAGTAACTTCACATACACTTAGCTACATAGCAGAGATACAAAGAAACCATGTTAGAATTGCAAAGATGCATGATGGGACACCAGCAAGAGTGTCCCAATGCACATCTGCACACCCTAGTTGGTGTCCTGATACACAACAGTCTCAATGCACATCAATTACCTTGCTGGCTCCCTTACACAAGCTATTTCCGCACTAGCCTGTTATAGTGCTATGATTCCACTTTCAACATCCTTTGGAATCCTGAGGTTTGCAGTTTAGGGAGGAGTTGCAAACCCCAGGATTCCATAGGATGTTGAAAGTGGAATCATAGCACTATAACAGGCTAGTGCAGAAATGGCTATAGTAATGTAACAGCAGCCATTTATTGGATATAGATATTAAAGAACTGACCACTTCTAATTTTCACAGACATAAGTCTTCTCACATCACTTAGTCCCACCATCTTCATAGTCCCCAATAGGATTTGAACCAGCAGTTTTAAGCAATAAATTGCTAACTTCTTAAACAGATTGTACATTTTAGTGTAAATACTTCCTTTCATTGCTTTATATAATCTACAGCTGAACCTGCTAAAAATAATATGAATCATTTCTAAATGGAATAATTACACATAGAAGAATTATATTTCTATATTTACACCATGAAATGTCATAGTGGCTACTTTAACAGTGGATTGTATTTTATTTTTCTGTTTAGATCAATAAGAGAAATTGGTAGGCAAATAGGTTGTGAGCTTCTTCTTTTTTAACAACAGCCAAAGAATGTGCTTTCTCTTGGAGCTGTATGCTGCCCATTATGGCAAAAAAAAATGTGAAGGTCATTTCTGCCTCTGCTTCCTGGCTAGCAGTGTAATGGCCAAATGTTATGCAAATGTTATGCAAAAAAAAAATGGCCATTTCCACACTAGACTCTTACAATGCTATTATTCCACTTTCAACAGCCTAAGGCCCCTCCCGAAACTGCAAACCCCAGGATTCCATAGGCTGTTGAAAGTAGAATAATAGTACTATAACAGTCTAGTGCAGAAATGGCCAATACCACATCCTACAAACATATACCTTTTACCATAGTGGTGTGACTATAGGTGAAGGCTGGAGCTGAGCAATTCTATATCAAGGTTGTGTGGTATAAATTGTCAGAACTGCAACTAGGCACTAATTATACTAAGCAACCCTTATGTTGAATGGCAGTGTTGCAAAACTGAACCGAGACCCCAAATGTGCAACTAAAAATAGACCCAGTGTGCGTTAACCTCCATATGCAATGGCAGTGCTTGCACACTTTTGCTTGTATAGCTTTGAACAGAATGTGGATGTTCCACACCAGACAAAAGCGTCCAAGTTCTCTGGTAGAAGAATGTATGCATGAGTGAGATTACAAAAGGATTCAGTCTATTACCTCATTGATTTTTATGCCACTTCATATATGGGGAAACAGAGGTACAGGTAATTGCCACTTCTTTGATTTAAATAATCAGCAGAATTTTATAAAGCCAGCAAAGGTGTAGCATTTATCATGAGGTGTGATAGGCCTGTACTTCTTCCTCTTCCAGACTGGTATGGCAGTTCTCCAACCTGATGAGGTACCCTGTTTTTTCCACACAGCTCTGCTTCCCCCTTATATCACCACCTTTGTATAAAAAGGTGAGGTCTTTCAATGGTTATTTAGAACCCCTTAAAATAGTTCTATGGTAGTACGTGTTTTTAGTGCTACTTCCTTTTTTTTAAAAGTAATTTTATTATAATTTCAACACATAAAAACAAACAATTATCACTGTACTTCAAATGAATTGTTATACCTGTCTTCCATTCCTCTCTGGATTTCAATTTCTGCTATTTCACTGACATGTCAATATTTTGCATCACATTCAGTTTTCTAGCATACCCTGATGGTTCCTGATTATCACCCACCTTTACGTGTTTCATGATATTCCCCTGATTTCAATTGCTACCATGAATTATGAATTATTTCCTGTCAACACCTCCCCTACTTCCTGAACTATATTCCACTCTTTATTAATATGATCTTCTGATTTTCCCTTTAATCTCTGTGTGACAATATCTGCATTCCGATTCTCGATAAGTGTTACCCACCATTGTTCCATAGTAGGTATCTGTTCAGTTTTCCATAACCTTGTATATTCAATATGGGTTGTTGTAATCATATACAGTATTATTCTCTAGTATTTCTTTACTTGAGTTCCATCTAACATACACGTCATATTTAACAGGTACAGTTCTGGTGTCTTATCCAGTTGAACCTTTAATATGGCACATATCATCTTATGGATTTCACTCCAGTACTTTTTTGCTTTAGGACATGATCACCACATATGAAATAACGTTCCAGCATTCTCCTGACACTTCCAGCATTGCCCTGTCCCAGTATTATATATTTTCTTTAATTTTTCTGGTGTCATGTACCATTTGTGAAAAAGTTTATAATAATTCCCTTTTAGGTTCTGAGCTACGGTAAATTTCTGTGTCCGTTGCCAACTCTTTTCCCAGCTTTCTAATTGATTTGGATGTCCAACATTTTGAGCCCATAATATCATTGCCGATTTAACTGTTTCTTCTTCACTTTCTTGATGTAGTATCTCTTGATATAAATGTGATAGTAAATGGGGTGGGTTTTCTAGAAGAAGCTTCACTACTTCTCCTTGATCCTTTTGTTCTAATCCATATGGACTTATGGTTTAGTGCTACTTTCAACACTGTATACCACTCAGCTGAGTCCATATTTATAAAAATAAATTGTAATATTTATTAAAATAACACACAGAAAAAAGTATTGGAGTTCACATCAAAATAAATACAGTTTATCAGAGTACTTTTAGACAGTTCCTTTAAACCCTCATATAAGCATAAGTATCATAAACAGCGCTTACTCTCTCACTAAAGGCTCAACACTCAGTCTAGGTCACACTTTCTGACCAGATTCTATACTAGTTTAATTACTCTTCTGCTTTCACTAGGTTTCCACTGAGAATTAAATCCTTCCCACAGAGTAACCCTTCCTGGCTAACTGAGGGATTTTACTCCACAGTTCTTTCTGGTAAACACTTTCATTGAAGAACTCCCCAAAGTAATCAGTGCTTGTCTCTCTCTATATATATTTTTGTCTCAGCCACCAACCCCTCCCACACACTACTGGGCTGGGTTTCTCTCCTGAGGAGCTATTCTGGTTGCCTGGCAACCTGTTTCTAAGCTGCTTTGGCACTCTGGAAAGCTACATCCCCAGAACTTTATCAGATGAGGGTTGTCACCAAAAAGCCTCTCAAATTCCTCATGTCTCTTCATAATAAATTCAAAAAGTGACATCATAACATGATCACATACTGCATTTTTCTCATACATGACAGCATAACTTCACTTAACTACAACTCAAAGGGAGAAGTTAAATGACATGGTTAATATGCAGGACTATGGCCCTTGCTGCATCTTACCTTGTTCTGGCGCTGGGGTGCAGGGATCGCGTGAGCAGCCTCTTGTGAGAGGCTCTCTCTTCCCTGCTGTTTCAGCTCTGTACAAGCTGCCTGCTCACACGAGACACCCACCTCTTCCTTCCACAGTGCAGCCTGGGACAGGAAGCATGACTGGCCTGGCTCCAGAGGCTCCGCATGCTAGGTAAGTGCACACGGGGTCCAGGAGCAATGTGCAATCACACACCATTTTCAGCTTCTAGCCGAAAATGAAAAGGTGCACGATCGGCCCCTGGAGCATCGCGTGATTGTGAGTGCGTCGTGCAGATCACTTCTTGCAATCGCACGATGCTCCAGGCCCTCTTTTGCATGGCAAAAGCCATGCGAAAAGGGCCTATGACTGGGGAGAGCCAGGTTCAAATTCCCACTAATTTATGGAGCTTACTAGTGGACCTTGGACTGTTCACTGACTTTCAGTTTAACCTTCTAGTTCAGCGGATAAAATGGGAAGTGTATGTACTGCCTGAAGTTCTGTATATTATATAGACACAATAGGTGAACAAAACCTTAGGTTTCTGTTTTTGATGCTGAGAATGTAATCAGTGTAGCTTCTAGTTTGGCCCTAAGTTGGCTCATGCACAGCATGTACTGTTGGGTTTTCATTAAGCTATTTTCTGTGTGAATGATACACATCCTCCAACAAAACTGCTTGATATATTGTACAAAGCTTATTCAAAAGCTTTCTACCTGTCTTTATTATTTCACACAGTTTTTTTCCAAAATGATGAATGAAACTACAGAGTAGGTATTCTTCTTTGATAAGCAGTCAGCATCCTTTCCGTTTTGGACTATTTTGATATCAAGAGAAAGAGAGAGATGGAGTGAGGGAGCGCATACTACTACTTGATTTTATTGGAAGTATTAGACACTAACCTTCCTTGCCTCCCACAGCTAAAGTATCATGGATACTCCTGCAGGTTTCCTAAGATGCTGGATCACTAATTAGTTCAGTATAATGGCATAAAAGTCTCCTTTTGTTCAGGACAAGAAATCTCTACTAGGAAGAGCTGTTCTTCTAGAATGAGCTACTCTGAACTTCCATTTCTGCAGCAGTATATACATATATATTTCCCTCTTAATGGAACAGTTTTGACCATTGATTCCCTGAGAGGTGAAGTGGAATGGATTAATGCATTGAAAGGCCATTTCTTTTGACAAGGCACTAAATTTGGTTTATAATATCCTAAGCAATTAAGGTTTCTTCTGGGATTAAAAAAACACACAGAATTAATTTTTTTTTTTTTAAGTCTCACAGGGATGGAAAATCTTTCTTCCACATTTGAGTTCTTTTCTCTCAAATTCTTTGCATTAAATTTACAAAAAAAAAAAAAAATGTGAATTTTCATAAACTGTTATAAAAAATGCACTGGATGAATTTCAGCCAAATACACAGTCGGTGCAGCTGTTCCTGCTATGGAGAAGATCATGTTGAACTGCCTGTCACATAGTTGTTAAAAGATGAGTAGTTTGTCAGGGGGGAAAAATGGTAATGCTAATTCAGCGCCACACGGTTGAATACACAGGGATTAAAAGACAGGTTACTAAAGACCCAAAGCCATTTACCTGGAAAGATGAATACTGTCAGTTTCATGTTTCACTTTTCTTAAGGAAGTGATCTCAAGTTTTTTCTGTTGCAAATTATAGTTCATTGTTATCAAAAAATAAAGCACGTAAGTCTCAGCTATCCATAGTTATCCAAAGAGGAGGCAATAAAGCCTGTATTCTGATAAGCACAGTGATGTGGGATTTGACAAATACATGTTACATGGGGAAAAATATCCTCACAGGTTTTCCAGAGCAAGGAAGGTTAGTCAGAAAGGGTTAATGTGCTTGGTTAATCATTAATAAATTTAAGTCTCTAATTCAATTGCATTCCTGGAAGAAGGGGGGAAATTATGTTAAATTGCCACATGAGTTAAAAACTTGCACTAAAACCATTAGAAAATGAGGCTAAAAAATGGCAGCCCTTTTTTTTAACTCCCCGCTCCCTGTCTTGAACTTGTGGGAGAGGGAAACACCCAACTAAGCAATTCTTCTCTTGCTTTTCTTCCTTTCCTTATCCTCTCCTCTTTCTTTAGCTTACAGATTCTTCCAGCAAAAATCCCAGCATGAGGAGCTTTGAAATTCAGTTTCCTAGGACAGATGAGAAGTGTCTGTGCAGCATCTGTTGTAGAACACAGGAGGGCCACCTGCATTAAAAGCATACACCCCATCTTTCAAGCTGTTGACTCTACTTGCTTGTGTAAAAAAAATTCACCAATGAATCCACAGTATTCTAATCATGAACAAAAATAAACAAAAATTCTTATTTTCTTTTTCAATGTTTTGACTCTTATGACCTAAAAGTATTATAATTCCCCAATTATAAATGAAGGACTAACAAAAAGCAAAAAGCAGTGTTTCAAAAAATCTGAGAGAATTTGGCTTTGGGTAAAACTTCAACTGGAAGATATGAAACTTGGCTGTTTTAACACTGTTGTTCTTTTAACTAATTAACAGCTTCAGTAATAACTTAACAATGGATTCATGTTAATGCTGAAAATCTAACTTAAATCAGTTAAGTTAAAATGCATTTAAGTGTTCCTTTGGTTAAAAAAAATTGTAATTTAATGTAATGGATTTTAATTAGTTGTAGTCTAATTAGTGGCAGTTAAACTATCACTGAGTCTTTCTTCATGGTTATGGCATAACCAGTCTGTGTCAAAAGATTCAGTTTATGCACTCCAACATAAAAATACAAGTCAGGTTTTTCCTGATTAGAACAATGTCCATCTAAATCAGTAATCTCTGAAAGAATCAAAGCAACCGCAGTGCTATTTTGTCTGCTGGAGACTGGTCAACAGAAGACTGCTGTTTTATTTCCATCTGTTGAATTACAATGTAGCTAAAATCTTTTATTATGTTAATTTGGATAGAGAATTTTTTGGGAGGGGGGAATTAACCTTCTGAACTATTACTGCCAAAGAATTTGAGGCATTTGGGCAAGTAACTACTCTGTTCCTGTTCTTTCCTTCCTTCTCTGCCCTTCCTTTCTTTCTCCTCCTTTCTTCCTCACCTTGAGAAACACGGAAGGTAATCGTATCCCCCTCTCCTCCTCCCTGTTGTCATTCTCCTGGTTGTCAGAAAATCCCACACCTTTTCCCCACGTACAAGTGAACCAAACACCTCTATTCCATATTTTTCTATACAGATTTTTGTAAAAAACAGACTCCTACTCTCCCTCTGCTTCGATTTCTGATATGGAATTTATAGAATATAGCACATCTGGCTTGAAAATATGTCCCATTCTCAAACTGTCCAAAGTGATAACTGTGTGGTTGGCTCTATTGTGCAAATGCAATTATGACTGGTTTTCAGGAAGAACAAAGCAAAAGAAGAATGTACAGTTTCTGATCTGCAGTAAGGATAGCTGAAGCTTCTTCTTTGTAAACTGTTAAGAATGAAATGGGTTAAGCATAATAATGCAAACTTTGCAATACCAACTCCTCAGTTTCTTTGTGATACTCTAATTTTTTTTCCACCCAGAACTTAATTTGAATTCAGGGTCTCAACATGGACAATTCTTACTTTGATATGCATTGTCTCCTTTTGTCCAAGTTCAGAACTTGGTCAGGGAAAGAAAATAATATGACTGTCACCATTGACTTTTCTAGTTTAATTAGTGTTTATAAATCCAGCTGAAAGCTGATAACAGATTATAGGAAAAGGCAGTAGCATCAGCTATCCAGAATGAATGAAAGCTATTGTTCATTTCCTCCCATTTCACCTACATTAATGAAACGGGTAATAGTTTTGGACCCCATGCCATTTTGTCATGTAGTTACAGTTTGTCCTTTCAGAAAAGAAAATTAGAAAACTGCTGAGTATTATAGATATTAACGGTTGCTAGAAGAGTATAATAAAAGGCACCTTTTCTAAAGCATTGCCAAGCTTTCATGTCATTATTCATGAATGAGTAATGCATTCAAAAGGAGAAGAGTGCTGATCTCCAAGGATGTGGAGCAGCAAGAAGGAAGGGTGGAGAGAAGAGAGAGCATTTCATGTAAAACAGAAATGCTGGGCCTATGCATATTGAACAATTTTAGAATGAAGTGAAAATGAATCCTATTTACATGGAATGAAGCTACTTTGCCAGTCAGAGAAGGAGATGCCTGACATCTACAAAACTGTGGAGGTAACTAGTCAGTGACTGAAAATAAAATACTGAAGCTTAGAGAATTGCCACAGAAATAGAACAGTTTTCTATCTGTGTTGGAATAAAAATTTAACAAGATAGGGTTTAGGCTAGAATAGGGGCAGGCAATATGTGCCCTTTCATATGTGCTTGGACAGTAACTCCCAAGCATAACCAACAGTGAGGGATGATACAGATCCAGAAACATCTTGAGAGCCACAAGGTTTCCACACCTGATCTTGAGCAGGGACAGGCAAATGAGCAGGAACTAGTTCTGTGTCCCTTGACTCTGTTGGGAGTGGCAACCTTTGCATGCCTAATTAACTGACTAGTTTGTTTGCATGTCTATTGTTAAGCATATAGAGATAGCCTAGAGAGAAAACTTCCTGCTTGTTGGTTAGCACCTCTTCCTCCAGCATTCCTTGTTCTTTTGAAAAAGGTTCTCCGGCCATTTTGTCTCTCTTTTTCGTCTTTGCCATTTTGTCCTGAAAACATGCTCTGAGATCTCCTAACAGGGATCATTGTCAGCAAGCATATAAGTGCTTTATTTTTTCTTCCTACCTACTTGAAGAATTGAACCTGTGTAGACTATGCACAAGCTTTTGTGAGTAAACTCTTTTATATTTTTAACCAAACTGTTTTTGTGCTTATTTTGAGCTAGATTAAGTATGTCTGGGGTGTAGTTAAAGAAGTGGGACTGGTGATCTGTTCAACTTCCGTTTAGTGCATTTACTAAAATACTCTGCTGATTGAGTCTCATTACCAAAGTCTCTCAATATTCATTTTTTTTTTTAATTTCCCCAACAGACTCCCTAATGGGCTTCATTTTGCCAGAGTGACAATATTTTTCCTTGCATTTCTCTTTCAAGATGGCAACTGGAAGTGGTGTTATGTCATTCCCTGTTGACATTTTGAAAGAGGAACACAAGGAAAAGAAGGTATTTAAAAAGGGGTCGGAAGTTCTGAGGAGGGTTTGGAGGGAAGGGGAAGAAGGGGTGTCTTTTTTTGCCATATTTGCATACACTGTGGAACCTTTGGGTACAGTTTTAACACTTTTTTCTCCTGGAAAACCTGCAGGGTTTTTTAAAATTAATTTTTTAAATCAAAAAATTGGGATGAGTTTTCAAAGCTTTGGGAAATGAAGAGGAGAATCCAGGGTCCCCAAAAATTGGAGTCCAGGGCCATGTAGAGCCCAGAGTTCACACTTTTCCTACTCTTGATCTAGGGAAAGGCAGGTGTGCTTATTAAAAGTGTTGGAGTTACAATGCCTGACTATGACCATTATCTCATCATTCTAAGTTGTAATGATTTTAGTAAGAGTCTTACTCCCTAAGCTAATACATGTTTATTCATATGAAAGTCCATTTATGTCTGGTGATGCTGAATCCCCAATAGTGAGGTTAGAATTGTGGTTTGAAGCAATTAGCTCAAATTTATTTCAATATGAGTTGTGAGCTAATCCTATAGCGTTTACCCCCCGAGTAAGAGACAGACCAGAGAAAATCCCTAAATATACCTTACTTTGGCTGGATTGTGCCTGCAAGTTTTGTGACATCGTTATTTCAGCTGGATGTCAATCTGGCCATCTTTCTCCGCATCGTTCCACAACAATCACATTATTCTTAGCTTTGCTGGGAAATATTCAAAACATAAGAGCAAACAGAAACAAGGAGTTGTACAAGAACCATGACAGAAGTATGCTTTCACTAAAATGCTGGAAAACATTATTATTGCTTTTTAAAGGTTTTAAAGGTTGTACTTTGCTTCAAAAGCTTTTGGACATTTCAAAGAAATTTATCATTTATGTAATTGTTTGGTCACAAGATCTTCCACATCTCTGCAATGAAAGCCACCCAGTATGTCCATTATGTAAAGAGTATTCATCTTAAACACATTTACATTTCAGCTTCCACCTGCCTACATCTACCTCAATTTGTTTCCTTCTTCTCAGACTTTATATGAACAAACACTGTAAAGTTTAGAAGAACTCTGGATTACCTACCTGCCACCATGAAGTTTCCCATGATATATATTTATAGGTATGTGGCAAACACAATAATACCCAAGAGCACATTTTTTTCAGAGAGTACTTTCAATATTGTATCCCAAGGGAGAGATTTTCAAAATGGAGTACAAGAGTTATGATGAGCATAAATAACAGGCTTCCATTAGGAAAGCAGAGTGGGTGGGTTATATATTATGTTTTCAAAAATGTAAGATATCAAAAGAAAGTTTTAGATAGGAAAATCATGATAAAAATAACATGTATAGTATGTTCCATGTATTAGATAACTAAACACAACTTGAATATTCAATAATTTGGTTATTGGGAAGTGAAAAGAAACATTTCGGCTTCCAGATACTATAGCTATGATAGCATCAGGTGGTCTGTTTTATATCTACAGTTGCATTCTTTTGTGTTTAAGGGACAGCAAGAAACTGGTACAGCTACCCCTAAGTATTTCTTGCCTAAGAAAATCCTGTGAAATTCATGAGGTCACCATAAGTCTACAGGTGCTTTGACAACACGTACACATGCAAGGGATGAATCCTGCCTCCCCTCTGTCCCCATAGCCACATAGCATCAATGGTGTTTCTGATAATATATGTGCTAATATCAGGATACCTGAAAGTAGCCTTATGGCTACTTTTAAATATGTGGCTATTTCATGGTGTCAGCCATTTGAAGAAACAGACACCTGGCTGGCTTAATTTACTGTTGTTTGAAGAGATGACTCAGAGAATTAAATATGACTGTTAGTCCCAACTACAACAGACCCACTGAGTCCATGGAATTTATGTAAGTTTTGATTTATCAAGATCTCAATGATGCAATTAGTCTTTTCTGGGTGGGATTTACTCTTGAATTTAGGCCTCAGGAGAGAAAACAAAAATACCTCCCCCCACCCAAAAAAACAAAAAACCAGAAACTTGTTGAATGAGAGGGTGGTTGGTATCACTACCAACCTAATACCTCCTTGGCTTCTCAGTTGCCTTTGATTGACTGCAGTCTTCAGTTCTAGTGCCAACTTTTCCCAACAAAGAATATACTGTTGTAAGTATTCTCTCTCTCTCTCTCTCTCTCTCTCACACACACACACACACATGCACACACACACACAAATATATATATATACACACATGCATATACAGAGAGGGAGGGAGTACATCTCTGCTTAAATTTTTGGACTCTTCTTGGCTATCTGGCTGTGGGAACTGTTGCAATGAGGATCTGCACTTCGAAATTTACCACTACACTATATTTTATTACCAGAACTGGAGCATACATGATCCTCTTCAGATTGTTTTTGTGGCTGTTTTCTGCCGTGTGAAGAGAGATATTAACCATAAAATGCTATCCATATCTGTTTAGAAGTAAGGAAGGGTATATAGGATTTGTTACCCTGTTTTCTGGGGGTCCCGGGAGGGACACCTGAATGTGCTCTCAATTAGACAAGTTTGGGAAATTAGTCAAAGAGCACAGGCTAGCAATACGAGAGGCAGGACAATGCAGTGGAATCTTTTACCCAGTGTCTATGGGGTCAGGCCAAGCCAAGAAGCACACCAGGTTATAAGAATAATCATGATCTTTATTAAAATACAAACACACGGTGTATGCAACACAATCACACAGAGAACTAAAGAAAAATAAAGGTTTGAGTGGGACAGAGGGAATTCTAAGAGGGATTGTTGATTTGGGTGATACTACACCTGTCCTGAAGCCCAGGTAGATCACTGCGAAAGTTCGAAGGTGCGCAGTCTCAGTACGTGGAACTGAGGGGAAGGCTCGCCACACACAGTGGTGGCAAGGCGGGATGGAAATCGGGAGCACTCCGAAGAAGCTCACCAAATCAGGGGTTTTTATAGGGAGAAATGTGACCACAAGCCATCCCGCATTCGGGAAAAACAATGAGTTTTGAGCTGGAGACAAAGCCTCCGAAAGGTCAGAATTTAGCATGATTGAATTTGTTCCGAATTGACAATGAAAGGGACAGTATGCAAACGCAGAGTGCTTGACAGGTGAGGACACTTCTAATCAAGCTGCCTGCTCGGGGCAGGGAGTTCTTTTGTGAGTTGTGTGCATACATAATTGCGCACTTGCCCTTGAGGTCTCCTGAAGCGTCGGGATAGCTATTTCTGGCCAGCCTGTATTGTTTGGAGTATTACGGCAATTATCAGCCATGCCTGTCTTTTGAGCTTGTCTGGTGGCCTCACAAGCACATGGAGAGGGGTGGTGGAAGAAAGCCAAATTATTGATATCAAAATGATATCCAACCTTATTTCCAAAAAATAGGGATGGCAACGGCAATAACAGATTACAACCTGAACATTTAGAGTATAAATTTGAAAGAATCTATATGCTGTTTCTCTGAGGGTAGACGATTCCATGTTTGCTCACAATATGTCCCATTGACTTCAGTGGGACTTACTTTCATTAGTCTTCAGCTGCATTTCTTTAGGCATTGATATGAGAGCTAGTTCCACTGAGTGCAATTAGGCTTACTTTAGAATAAGCATATATATAGTTCCACTATTAATCTCCTAAGGAAAGAAAAGATGTTAGAAGTGCTCAGGAAAATACTACTAAGTTGATCCAGAGAGTGTGCTTTTAGTGTATAGTGTGAGTACTGACTTAGCATGGAGAATATAAAGATATGTCTCCTACGTTGGGATCCTAAGCATACTAAGTTGGTAGTAAATCAAATTTTAAAAATTCAAATTATCATGTACAACTTATTCACCCATTTGTTGATATCGTGCCTCAAAAAAATCTATAATTCTTGTCCATTTTTTCTTGCCAGGATCTAGTGGTCCAATATTCTCTTTGTCCCCAATGTACTACCTAGTAGGTTGTTATTTTGAAGGCCTCCACTTGGAGCTATGTTCTCTTATTTCCAGTATTTTCCTTTTGGGAGTCCTCAGAAGAATAAATCACTACAGTGGGTCTGGCAGATGACATTGAGCTATGCATTATCTGGTAGTATCCCAGATTATTTGGTACTAGGCAGAGAAGTCAGGGATGTCATCAAGCTGTAGACAGCTCCAAATATAGTAAATAACTGTTTCCTTTCTTCCAATATTCAAACAAGGTGTCTCATGCTAGAGAAAGCTGGATGACAGCTGTAATCAATGACAGGGCATGCAATATACCTTTGGGCAGCTGTAAATTGCATACTACCTTGGTCATAAAGAAGAAGTTTCAAACTCTTATAACAAGAGATACATAAAAATGAGATGTGAAACTGCAGAGATTTAAGGCCTTCCTAAAGGTTTTATTTGTCACCTAACTTCTGTCACACATCCTGGAAGAGATGATGATAACATGTATATTTGGAACATAGCATGTGAATTATTTCCTTGGCTCAAGAAGTCCCAGGCAGAAACTCTAACAGATGCTATTTACAAAACACTCTGCTGTAGGCTAAACTATAGGTATGCTGCTGACTTCACTGTATTAAACTGAGAAGCATTACGTTATTATTAATATCCATGAGCACCACACATTTAAGACCAAAATGAAATTAGGGTGGTTATGTATTGCAGATGACTGGAAGGCCGTCATTTGGATGATGTATAGTATAACACTAAGAGCTGCTGTTCCAATGAAGTATTATACCGAATGCCATCACTCCAGTGATATATTTCATTGTAGTATGAGAACCAATGTGAAAATAGATCGTCAAAACAATTCCTAGGGGTAATATATCCCCTCAGCAAGGGCAATCCACTTAATGTTGGATGATAGCTTACATGGTGTATATGCATGTAAATAAGGGGAATATATTCCTGTATTCCTAGCATCAACATTTGTTGTGTGCTATTTGTTATCGTTGTTATATGTGCTGATTGTGCAGTGATTTGGAATGAATTGCAATACAGTGGAAGACTTTGTCCACAGATAACTTCAGCAGTGTTTTTCCCCCTTTTGCTTCTTTTCTTTATTTACTTTGCATGTTTATGAGAGAAGGTAATGACTGTAGTGCCCATCGCACACTTATAGCTCATGAGGATGCTAAAATAGCATTGAATGCACCTGTGATGTGCATCTAATTGTACCTTTCATGGGATGTCTTGCAGAAAGGGTTTTTTTCTAGATATGGATGGAAAACATGTGGTCTTCTGGATGCTTCTGGTCTGCAACTCCTATCAACTTTATCAAGTATATCAAAATGTGAGGACTGATGGAAGTTATAGTCCAACACCACCTCCTTCAGCACATCCTATGAGAATTTTAGACACCCAGGGTACAATCAAATGGAGGTCCTGCACTCTGAAGTCCCATTCAAAAGAGATAGAGAGGAATGCTTGGTCCCTCTTGTGCAGTAGCACATGAGGGAACTTGAGTACACAAGTCTAAAGACATATGTACATTGCCCAGCAATGACTTAGTTCTTTTCACTCTTATCAACCAATATAACTAGCTTTTCTTTTTATCTCTGTGATGTTATATGTTGACTCATTTTTGTATAATAGTTACTCTACTGGACAATGAATAATTGCTAGACTGTTGCTATCCCTATCTAAACACATTGTTGGCTTCTTGAGAACCACAGGTTTTGAGCTGTTCCAACATCAAATTGATATCCTCTGCTTTTATTCATTTTCTATCCTGGTGTTGTACATTATGGCTTTTTACAATACATAGCTGGTAGATGGAGTGTGTGTGTATCTCATAAGAAAGAAAGAATAGATATTATGATGCTGGGAAAATGTTTAGGGCCTCATAAAAAAAATAATAATTATTTTTATATATTAGATGAGAATAAAATACCAAACAAATGAAGGGATACAGATTGCATGCATCTACCTATGCACAATTATTCATATTAAGGTAACGCACAAGAATCTCTAAAAGATGTTTAACTTAAATACAGTAAGTAGTCGCTAAAATGATTATTGAAGGTGACAAATTAGGAAAAAAATAAAATAAGTAAAGGAAATCATGGTAGAAGTGTGTACACGGGGCATAAAGTAGATAAAGACTTCCTTTCCCCTCTCTCTTACAGTGTTACAGCTCAGGATCATCCACTGAGGATTTATGATAAAAGATACACAATATATTAAAGGAATCACTTTTAAATATTTGAGCAATATTTAATTTTTAATATGTTAATATATTGTGATTCTACTTGTAAATATGGACCTTATTTAAAGTGAAAGGAACACTTTGTGCCATCATTGCTGTGACAGCAAATGTGTTGGTGGCAACAATGGTTACAAGGACAATCCCTCTCTCAGTCCCAAAAGTTGCACAGCCTGATCTAGTTTAACTGAATCCATCTTTATTTTTATAGTCAATGCCCAGTGTTCAGAAACAATATAAGGAATATTAAACTAACAAATTAAACAGAATGACGTGGAATAGCATAGCACAGTGTAGCATACCATAGTATAGCATTATGACATAACAACATAGCATACACAAAAATAAGTTATACATGGGCTGGACAGCACTATTACTAATGCTGTATCATATTAAAAAAATAATCCCCTTCTGTACATTCTTTCACTCAAGTACCATTTAATCTGCCATTTAACTATCATTGATGGATCTGCCATCAGTGAATTTTTGCATCTTAAATTCAGTGCTTCATGGATTTCATTAATTGATGCTGGGAAAGAGGGTCAAATAAAGTAGGTAAGTTACAGTTATCACAGGGGAAAGAGTTGCAATACTGTAGATAGCCTTTAGTTCTTCTCATGGTTTAGTTTTTATTTATCTGATCCAAAATAAAGAGAATGTGGAAGAATTAAAATCCCTTTAATTTCACCATAATATAAAGCTGAAATAGCAAGCAAACATTTAGTACACACCACAGGCAGTCATATTATTAAACTTAGTGCCATCTGTAAAACGAAGACAAACTCACTGACTTGAAACTGTAATGAGATAAGCTTGTGGTCTAATCTGGTTGCATGCAAATGATCTCAACTGAATAAAATTTATGTCTGCATTTTGATAGTGCGTTGAAAAGCATGTCAATTTTCTTCTCCTTTTCTTTCCCATATTTTCAATGGTTTCTTTCATTTTTATTCCTCAAATATAAGCAGGTCACAGATCATCCTGACTTTCCACTACATATCTGCTATGAAAGTCTTTATTTTACTTATAGTCTGCAAACTTCAGCTCCGCATCAGAATTGTTTTAGATGGCTTGTGTCATTCTGGGAGTTGAACATAATGGTTTTTGACTTAAATTGTTAACTGTACATTTCTAAAAAGTAATGAGATGCCAAAACCTCATATTTGGATGAAAAATGCATTAACAACTTTAATTACATTTTTGATCCAACAGTCTATTTAATGGTAAGGTTTCCCCACACAAGCAGTACTCTGCATATTTTGTTCTTTTGCTGAGACAAAAGTTACATATGATCAAAATGGCTCTGAAATGAGCCAATATGCAGACATTCTAGCATAGGTCTGCACAGCTTATAATCCACGAAGCTGACCATAGGTAAGCAGCCATATATGATAACTCATGATGGATTCAGTATAACTCATGTCTGGCACCCTATTTAGCAATTACAAGTTTATAAGATGGATGTACAATCTTGCTGCAGTTAGGGATTCATGTTTATGATTGCTAATGACTAAATGTGACCCCCCCACACACACACAAAAATCGCTTTGCAGGCAACTTGCAGACCAAAGTTTTTGCAGGGTGCTGTTGATTGGAATGCTAGGGAAAGATGTCTGCAGCACTTTCTTGATCATAAGGCACCTTGAGAAAAGCAATGGTGGCAGAACCCCAAGGACTAGCTGTTTGTTCTTCACTGGGAGACAGCTGCAGACATCATATCCCAGCACCTTGATCATCAGCACCTTAGAAATGCCTCAGTCAGGCTGCTATAAGGCTTAAAGGATAGGTTTTTCAAAGGTGACATCTTCAGATGAAACTATGATGAGAAAACTCCATTGTTGTAGTTGTACTGATGATGTAGGGCCTCAGCCCATGCTTTTACTGGCTGTCTTATACTTCAAAAACGGGGTATTGCAAAGTGCTTGGCAAATCACAGACGGGCTGTACTCCCTTTGGATACTGGAAGGATACGATAACCAGTTTTAAATATCTGAAGGAATATCACGGAGGTAAGCTTGTTTTCTGCGTCTCCAATGGATTCAAATTGTGAGAAAAGAGATCAGGAAGAATATCTTGATTGTAAGAGCTGTTTTAGAGTAGAATAGACTGCCCTGAAGGGTACCTGACTGACAGATTTTCAACAGAGGTTGGATGTCCATCTCTCAGGAGTGCTTTAGTTGTGTATTCCTGAAAGTATTCAGCTCTAAAAGGTCTGACTTCAAATTGGATTGTTAATTTAATCATGTTAATTCAGAATTAGAGTATACAATTCCTATATGCCATCTATTATGCGAGCCAGTATAATGGTATAGTGGTTTGAGTGTTGTACTACAAGTCTGGAGACCAGGATTTAAATCCCCACATGGCCATCGAAATCCACTGGGTGACCTTAGCCACCCCCTCTCAGCCTCAGAGGAAGGCAAAGGCAAAACTCCTCTGAACAAATCTTGCCAAGAAAACCCCGTGATATCATTTTAGGGTTGCCATAACTTAGAAATGACTTAAAGGCACACAACAACAACAACAACCATTATGCCTGTATGGCAAGAAAATGTACCACAAATATACTAATTCCATTTGGCCAGTGCAGGTGATTCTGAATTCAATGTGGTTTATTCTTAATAAATACTTACTGAAATTTACAGTTCCTTCATAGATAAAAATTTGAGTGGAGAAGGAAAAAAACGGTGATCCTTATACATATCACTAGGGATCATTCTTATCTTCTTTCTTCACTTCTGTAATTATAATTCTAAGTCTTCCTTCTACATGAAACTTTAGTACTGAGAAATGTACAGTTGATTGAAAGTGGAATGTTTGTGTGTGTGTGTGTGTGTGTGTGGGCATATATATATGCTGAATCAAAAAGAAAGAAAGAAAGAAAGAAAGAAAGAAAGAAAGAAAGAAAGAAAGAAAGAAAGATGATGACTTTGGATCAGTCTTAAAAGTGTGATCCAGAGTGAACCAGGTCCATGTGACTTGAAGTGAGAATCTTTCATCCATCCCTTAATCCAGAGCTTTCCAAACTTTTCATGTTGGTGACACACTTTTTAGACATGCATCATTTCACAACACAGTAATTCAGTTTTACTAGCAAGCCGGTGGTTAAACTAGCCTCTTTTAAGAGATACAAACACATACATAAATTATAATAATGAAATGTATGGGGACACAATGTATCTCATGAAAACCTTTCATTTATATTTTTAAAAATATATGATTTATTTATAACATATAACATATATTTCCAAGGCTTGGGTTGGTGGCTTGTTCTCAGTCCAGGAAGGTGATACATCTACACCCTTCAGGTGACACACTAATGTGTTGTGACACACCATTTGGAAAGCCCTTCCTTAATCATATTCCTGAGTGAATTTATTCCCTACTTTTTGCTGCTGTTAGCCTTACTAGGAGAAAAGAAAAACAAGCTACAGGTATCCGGGCTTTTTACCAGAAAGCAACTAATAGAAATTTGGCATCTGTGTATTATACACTGAGAAACAATTCAGAGGAAAGAGTTAAACACCACCACTCCTCCTGGCATTGCTGTCCCAGTTCAACTTAGGCAGTATGTGTCTGTTTTTAATTAAAAGAAATATTGGGAAAACTAATCACAAGTCTCCAGCATCACACCTATTTTACCACTCATCCAGGAAAAGTAAAGAAAACTAAACATTCTTTAAAAATATACATTAGGACAGACAGGGACGGCACAAGCCCTCACACAACAATCTTGTTGGTTATGTAAGCCACATGGAGAAATGTGTATTTCAGTAAATTCTGAACTCCGTTTCCTCAGTTAATACAAAACTATCCATTTTACTTCCAGAGTTGGAGATGAAGTGTCAAAAAGTTGATATCACAACATTTTTTTTAAAAGTGACCCCAATGTATATACAATATTTTAAATAAAAGAAAGAAAGAAAACACATGTTTATAATAAGTGATTTTGTACATTCTAATAAATACAATGATTATCACATTACAATCATCCAGAAGAGGCTTAAGAAAGAGAAAGGAAAATAATGAATTATGTATTGGTTGGTCTGGAAGAATGCTTTCAACTAATGTTTCAAAGTACATAAATCAGTACACCACTATACAGCAATAACGAATCAGAATAAGTAATGTGTCAAGAAAATGCAAAAAGAAGGATGTGTTGATTTAGCTGTCTTAACTCTGCTGAGAGATCACTTTTACTGATCTCATGAGAAAGCAAGAGAACAGAGGACAGAAACTGCATATATAAATAGTGATAGGCATAGCAATGAAGATACCTTGATTGTCAGCAAAAAATAAAGTATAAGAAAAATACCAAATAAGTAAATAAAAAGGTTACATGGTAGTGTTTTAAAATATGAGTAGTTGATAGCATAATATTTTTATTTCACTAAACAATGGCGTATAATAGCCATTGATGATGTTCACATTTATATGAACTATCGGGCTCCCAGAGAGCAGACCTGGTTACTCTTCTCTGGGCCTTACAACCAGAAGAAGAATCTCAGGGAGAGAGTGTGGTCTTGAAGGAAAAAGTGTGCTTTGTTTTGCTTTGCTCTTTTTTACAGTGTATAGGCTGCTTTGGAATGGCTGTTTTAGACCAGGTGTGGGCAAACTGTAGCCCAAGGTCCTGTATGTGGCCCTTGGCCTCTTTTTATGGTCACCTAGTCCCCTCCCCCCCACCATGTCATTTTGCGTTATAGCGTCTTTATTCCTCAGCTCTGTTTAGGCACTTGATTCCTTTCTCTTCTGATATTTAATTTCCTTGATTCCCTTCCTTTCTAATATTTAATTTCCTTCTCTTGCTTTCTATCTTTTCCCCCTTCTATCCTCTCATAATTCTCAACTAAGCATCATGGATTGCCTAGATGAACTAAAAAAAAGAGGATCTCCATGAAGAACAAGGACCACACTTACTACTGAGATAGCACAACTGAGAGTTGTGGTCCTTCTGCTGGATTATATTCCTTACTACTCTGGCCATTGGCATGATTTGCTCAAACTGCTAGGAGTTGAAAGCCAAATATATTTGGAATAGCACAGGTTCCCCATGAACAATATATATAACTGAAACAACTTCTCAATGTGAAACAATCCTGTAATAATTTGGAGGATACTTCTCCTCCCCCTCCCCCAGAAATCTTGAAACCATGACTGGAGTATGTTGAATTCTCAGCATTTTCTCCTAAAATTCAATAGGGCTTCACCCCTTCAGATTTCACACAATGTCCTAAAAATATGAGTACATTACACTTAATTAAACTTGAGCATGTCTATGTACATATCTACCAGCACCCAATTGTTTGCAGTGATAGCATCTAACTTTGAAAGAGATAGATCCAAATTATTCAATCCAAGGGCACTTGAAATCTCATACAAATGACTTTTGAATGAATGAACATTTGTGGGAGAAATTAGAGTAATACTCCATTCTCCTGTAAGCCAGTGTGGTGTAGTGATTTGAGTTTGGGAGAACAATTCAGACAGACCAGGAGTTAAATCTCTCTCAGACATGGAAACCCACTGAGTAACCTTATGCAAGTTATATTCTCTCATCTTCAAATAGGATGGAAATGAAGGCAACGGTAAATCCGCTTTGAACAAATCTTGCCAAGATTTGCCATATGTCGAAATTGACTTGAAGGCATACAACAACTTCCAAGGAAATTGACCAAAATTCTTCCCCCCTGAAGAAACTGACTTTTTCCATTGCCTTTCTAATTTATTCATTGTTCTGATTTTTTAAAAAAGTTTGTCAGATGTTGATTTGATGTAACATAGTGACCGCGCTGAAGCATGCTTATTTGTCTGCCTTTATATGGAATTGTCACCTTTGCATAACAGAGAGAATTGAAAATAGAACTGGTAAAAACTATCTAGGTTGGCTTGCAAATCCAAAACTAATGGGCTCAGCATTGTAACAGAAAACTGTAACAACATTGCCATTTAGAACGCTGTAACAGGGCTGTCTCAAGAAAGCATTAGCCTTTGGCACGGGAATGTGAAAGACAAAATAGTTCTCACCTGATGTTTTCAACTTACATTTCTTGGAAAAAAGTCAGCAATAATATCAAATAAATGAAGGCACTGCTAGGGAAAATCAGAAATATGTAATGATTTATACACTAGAAAAAATGGTTCTGCAGCTCATTTTATTCTAGAGGGTACAGGTGCAAGGAATTACATCTGGTATTCAAAACTTTCAAAGGGAAAGGTCATTGTCTGTGTGTCTGTGGGCTTAGCTAGAGAGAAGATATTACAAATTATGGTGTAGGAAAGCAAAAAAGAAAAGGTACTACATGTTGAAGATGTTTTAGTTCTAATTCTTCTAAGTATTTGTAGACAATAATATCCTAATCTACAAAGAAGCCAGTTTGAGTTGTGGGAATCCTTTGACTATTGACAACAATGTAATTCATGAATTAAGGACCATACTAGATTGCTTTTAATGCAATAAAAATATGCTGCCCTTACTGAGCTGCCATGGGATGTCTCAAGTAAACTTCATTGAATCCCAAACAAACAAACTTTTTAAAAAAAGTCTTGGGAAATTCTGATGAGGAAAATCTTGGATGGACAAGAATCTTCACAGTTCAGGACTTATTCCATCAAAAATGAATTAATTAATTAATAAAAAGTTGTGGGTTTTTTACACACAAATAGCAAAATTGTTGTCCATATTTTTTCTGTGCAGAAAGTACATTTCCATTATTGAATTTCTGCACTATCTTCTGTGCAGAAATATTTATGTTCATAAAACATTTCTGCATTGAAAATAACATTTTTTCAGAAAAAATCCATTTTCTGTGCAAAAAAGCAAGCCCTATCCATATATTTTTTCACAGTATAAATCTCAAACTATGAATAGCTCTTAAAACTGCAGTGTTTGAGGACTTTCTCACATGAGGGAGCCAAAAAAATGGCTAAATTACAGTATGTGTTCTTGTCCACAAAAGTGGAATTTTTTGTTTACTATTTTATTTCAACTTTCAAAAAGTTTTTGACAAATACCAAAGAAATCACCTTTGGTGTAAACTTAGCAGCCATGGGATAATAGATGGAGTCCCCAAGCAAGGTTTCTTATGGATCAACAATAGCTTAAATCACAGAATTAGAAAGAAATTGCCAGTTTTCAAGACTCTGTGGTGCAATCAGTAGGTCCCACATGGATCATTTGGGGCTGGTGCTTTCTATTTGGTTTATGAATGACCTTCTCTTAGTGGTGCGCAGATAGGAGGTCAAATTTGTTGACAGTACCAAATGAGTATGAATATAGTGTGATTGCACTCACAAAGTGCTGTGAGCTTTCCATGGACATCTTGCTTGGCCAGTGCTGAAACAGAATAATAGACCAGTAGGGTCTTTGGGTCTTTGATCTAATCTGTTATGGTTGCTTTTATTGATTTAACTTCTACATCATGTTGGATACACATTGACATTTTTTTATGTCTTTTTAACATAATTCCAGAAGGACACTCTCCAAGTGTCAAAAACCAGCAAAGGAAACTGCAACAGTGTACCCACTATTATTTATTGCAGTGCACAGCCCTCTTGGCATTAATGTATGGTTCATCAGGCACCTGTTGTCTCTTTATTAGTCAACATTAATATGATGGAAGCAAAATACAAAGTTCTCAGGAAGTGTATACTAAAGCTTCACTTGGTATGTAGTATCAATAATATTGTTAGAAGACAAATGGTACTCATAGAGAACATATCCAGTTGTCATTGCTGAGCTGCTCCATTGTTGAGCTGCTCCTTTTTCATAGTTGTTCCACAAGCATAATAACTACAATACTTTAACAGTTCTAAAAAGCAAGCTTCCTTATTCATCCAGTGATTTTATGACATTTGTTGTGTGTGCTTGCATAAAATATAGCCACTGATGTATTGATTAAAATAGTCATTTCCATCTGTTATTAAACCTTTCCTTTCGCTCCCACTGCAAATGTAAATTATAGCTATAATGCACATCAGAGGCATCAATTGGAATCCACGAAACCCTAAGAAAAACACATAAATACAATTATTTTTTTAAAAAAATGAAATAGGTCCAATATGGAGACCTTTCTTTAGTCCTTAACACTTACCGCCATTCGAATCCTAAGATTCAGTATCAGTACAATGGATTGGACTAATGATTCAGACACATTTCTAGCAGCATATATAGGGGATTGAAAATGCAGCAAACACACAGAGAAGTGAAAATCCAATCTTCTGAGTTGCAGTGAAAAAACAACAGATGGCACAAAATCAGTGACCCAACGTGGTTGCAACTGCCATCAAGCCAATTGTCAATCTATTTATTTTCACTTTGTGAGATGCCCTATTTTTACAGGTTTGGCAAATCCCCTGCCTTTGTGGAAGTCATTTGTTTAACTCTTGGGCCTTCCTTGAGCCAAGTCAATCCCTGATGAAATATACACGCTTCTGTAGAAAACAAATCTGTACATCAGTCAGCCACATCCTTATTGTAACTCTCAGATACTCACCTCACCAACTGACTGGATTTATGCCATAAAGTAGCTGAACTGTGCTTCCAGTACTTTTCATAATACTCCAGAGGCTTTCTTTTCCAGATCTTAAAATCTGTGAGCTGCTTTTCAGCTTGCCCAATAGAAACCTATCCTTTTACTGCAATACATTTTTGCAACCACAGATCAAACCATTTATTTTTCAGATGAGCTATAGTGCTCCACTATTGTGATTCAGTTAACTTAATTATGCATTTAATTTCTCCTTCTGTATTGTAACATTTTCATCTGATGAGCTGCAAAAGCAAAAGGGCTGGAATATATTCAAAACCAATTCATAATCATTAGGAAAGATGTCTTTTTTCTCTCTCTCACCTCAACCTATGCCTGCAAAGTTGTGTTGAAAGATTAGTTTTCCCCCTTTTAAAGAAAATATTTCATGATATAAGCACTTTGCTATGGGCCCACCTCTCTTCCTCCACAGTTTTTACACACATGATCAGTTCAGTTATGCACAATGAAAGTTGCTAATATGATAGTCTTTGTGTGAATGCTACTAGATATAAAGATCACTATTAAAGTATGAATGTGAAAGGAATACATTTCAAAATGGGCTTTATTATAGCTATATCTTCTTAATTCAAACAATTTAACACACTGATTGCATTTTAAACCTATCTAAACTATAAAATGCCTTCAGTTTGTTAACTGTAGTGCTACCACAATCTTAGTAGCTAATATTTGTCCTCTGAGGCAGTGTCATGTACAGTTAAAAAAAGAAGAAAAAAAGATAGAATTTATATCCCATTGAAATCTTTGCATTTCTTGATAAAACTGGTTCACAAACCTAAATTTCTTTAGAACAAGAATCTGATAATCAGACATTATGGGATTGGTTCAGATAATACCTTGAGGTGAAAATCTTCTTAGCCATACCACTAAGTGAAGTTC
The DNA here is from genome assembly GCA_948472985.1 of Iguana delicatissima. Taxonomy (NCBI): domain Eukaryota; kingdom Metazoa; phylum Chordata; class Lepidosauria; order Squamata; family Iguanidae; genus Iguana; species Iguana delicatissima. Next base: position 39,921 of record CAOKZL010003425.1, on the reverse strand, counting down.
TACACGGTAGATGACGAGCTCAGTAAATTAATACTCATTCAGTTAATCAATCAATCCTATTCAAAATTCTAAAATAGTATAAAATTCCAATGGCCATGACAGGGGTAGTCACAGAATATATAACAACAATACATTTCTAGTCTTCAAGAAACCTTTCCAAAAATTGGTATCATAGAATCATGAAGATGCAGGGGGATTTTTAGGCAAGATAGCTCAGCTTTCTGCTCCATGCAGAGATACCAAAGCTGGAGTATCCCTGACAAATGCCTCTGTAGTTTCTATCTGATGATCTCCCAATCAGGGAAAACATATTACTTTTCTGGATAATTGCTCCATTTGCCCAATTGTTCTTAATATTATGATATTTCTCCAAATTTTTAAACAATATCTGGCCTTCCTTAACTTAATTCTATTAATTTTAATCTTGCTTTTTGAGGCAGCACAGAATGTGCCTTCTCTGTTCTGTGTGAAGATAGCACTTTAGGTATTTGAAGATGTTGATCTATCCCCCTTCTGACTAAATAACAACAACAACAACAACGATTTATTTGTTACCCACCTCTCTCCAAAGCTCGAAGGGGGGTACAACATAATTTAAGATAAAATTAAATATGTGCCATAAGTTAAAATACACTAAAAACACATAAAACCATTTAAAATACAAATACATCTGCTAGAAGAGAAAGGTCTTTAGTATTTTTTTGAATTCAGACAGCATATTTCTCTGTCAACTCTCTTCCGGCAGGTCATTCCACAGTCTAGGGGCAGATAAAGGGAAGGTCTTCTGGGTGACTGTTGCTAGGCTAGTCCAGGCTGGTTTAAGTAAATGGCCCCCAGAAAACTTGAGTGTATGGGGCGGATTGTATGGGAGGAGGCCATCCTGGACCCAAACCATATAGGGCTTTAAAGGTAATAACCAACACTTTATATTTTGCCCAGAAACTAATTGGAAGCCAGTGGAGTGATTTTAATATTGGTGTGATATGTTTACTACTCAGTGTACCTGTAATCAATCTGGCTGCCATATTTTAGACCAGCTGGAGTTTCTGGACTTAGTACAAAGGTAGTCCAATGAACAGCACATTGCAGAAAGCTAATCTTGAGGTTACCAGAATGTGCACTACCATCTTTAGGTCATTCAGTTTAGGAAGGGGCACAGTTGGTGTATCAGCCAAAGCTGATAATAAGCACTACTGACTGTCTCATCTATCTGGGCTGACATTTGGAGCAATGGATCCAGGAGCACTCCCAAGTTGCAAACACAGTCTTTCAGGAGGAATGTGACCCTGTCCAGAACTGGTTGGCACACCTCCAAGCCCAGATGAGGACCCTTATATACCCAGTTGTTTTAACGGTAATGGAAGTTAACGTAAGCAGAGATTCATACGTTCCAAGCCCATATATATTACACTGATGATACAAATGGAAAAGCCAGGGAAACTCCCATGCAACAGGTGGAGGGCTTAGTTTCCTATAATACCTGAAATTGCTGTGATTTAAATCTCTATTTATTAAGCTTAATTATTCTTCCCATTCTTCTATTCAGTATCAAGTGAGAAATAAATAGCACAACATTTTCTGCGTACTGAATTTTGGTGAGTGCCCACTACATTTTGAATTCTTGATATGGCAAGCAGCTCTTCACCGTTTCACCAAGCCATTCATGATTGTATGTTCCTTTGCCATGACAGTTACTTTTCCATTGCAATACTTTGCAAGTGAACAAAAAGACATTTGAATAACATAGTTAGCCTTATAATGATATTCATTTCACCACAGGTAATTTATAAAATAGCTTTATTGGTGACATGTCCTTCTAACCTCCAAGAAAAGCAGAAAGCACAATGTAAACTTATTGCAAACTTGTAAGAAGATAGCATCTTATCTGAAAACTCCCACAGTGAATACTTTTTACCGTTGAATTTTCAAAAACTATGTTAAGGTACCACAATATATGTTAGTAACACTACACACAAAGTACATTAATTTTGATGGGTAGATGCTGTTGACAGTTTAGGAGTGGCTTTTGCATGAACCAACCCATCAGCAACATAAAGATATTCAGGTCATTAAATTCTTTGTTTATGGAAAAGCAGATGCTATCCCCTGTAGATCACTGAACTCTACAATGAAATATTCATGAAAGGAAAGGTGTTGTTTATTATTAATAATCCTGCTGCTTACTATGGAAATAAGAAGTGCATTTCATTATAGCACCATGGAAGGCTTAACAACCTTTAGGGTGTGTTTTGCTTGCAGCTTTGCTTCCGTCAAACACTTAATGGATAATCTGTACTTCAGGATCTGAACCTCAGTGTTTAAAAGGTATATTGGATAATATGATGCACCACATTTTTCAACAAAATAGACATTTCCCACTGTAAATGGCATAGCTATGTTAATTTTTTAGCATAAAGAAATTGCCAGAGGCATGGAAATCCATAATATAATATAACACATCTCAGCTGTATGTAGCTATACCTGCTGCATCAAAGTACCCTTGCCTCCTTCCAGTGTGGACTAGAGTCAAGTATTTGTATTGATTTTACTGTGATCAAGTCAAGTATTCATCCTGAAAAAGAGCTCAGTACTGCTATAGCTTTTGTAGACAATATTTGTTATAGCACAGTTAAATAATTTATCCACCCAGTAACACCTGAAAATGCAATCATATAATCTATGTCAGCATATTTTAGTATTACCATGTTTGTAGGGTTTGTCCATAATTCATATCACACACATGTATATTCCACTAATAATAGGATGGAAATTTTGTTAGATTCAACAGTCTTGATGAAAGTAACATTTCCACTGCTCCTGAGACTTGTGAGAAAATTAAGGGCTCACTGTGAGAATTCACACATTTGTGAGGCTTATGAGGTGTTTCAGAGACATAAAATGTGCATGAAACAAAGTTCATGTATTAAAAAATGCAAATAGATAAAATATGCATAATTGGGGGGGAAAGTGAACAAACACATGTTAGTCAATGGAAAAGTTGTGTAAATTGGCTAAATCATGCAAATAAATGTGGACACTAGGAGAAATGCAGTAAATAACATGAATGTCAATTCAAGAAGAAAACACAAGATCTCACAACAAATGCAAAGCAAGATGAAGAACAAAATAGATGTGGGACCAAGAGAAATTCAAAAAGATTGAAGCTGAGACACTTTCACATCACTATATGAATATAACACTTTCAACAGAGATCATACTCCTCATAAAGTTTACACTGCAAAGTAACAATCACTAATCAGGAGTCTTGAAAAAGAAATCCATGTAATAATATGACTATTGAATGTACAGCTCCATTTTTTTTTTCAGAAATCCATTAGCACAAGAGTGCAAATGAGAAGGCAGCATTATGAAGCCCTATCTTATGTAGCCAACATCACACCTGTAAGACACCAACTCTAGTCCATGTCCTAGTATTTAGAGTAGCACAAAACAAACTTAGTCCATTTTCTGGATCAGTGCTTCTTGTGTTCTCTGATGTGGGGGACTGGCTATTTTTTTTTCTAGTGTGCCAGGAACCACCACTACTTTTGTCACTGCTGGCTAGAATTGTGTCTTTCATTCCTGGAAATTCTCCAGGGACCAGAAGGCAGTGGCTCAGGGAACTGGCACCAATCCAGAGACAACCACTTTGAGTAGCACTGTTACAAAAAAACACCCCTTCAATTATTTAAAGATAGCTTTCATCTATCTCTCAGTCTTCTCTAAGCTAAATGTAACCAGCTCCTTAAGCTGTTCCTCGCAAGGTTTCCAATCCCTTTCACCATTTTGGTTGCCCTCTTCTAGACATGTTCCAGTGTGACAATAAGATCTTGCACTGTAATGCCCAGAACTGGACGTAGTATTCCAGGTGAGATATGACCAAAACAGAATAGTTTGTCTTCCTTGTCTGAACACTATAGTCCTGTTGATGCATCTAGAATTGCATTGGGTTTTTTTGGCCACCACATCCTACTGTTGACTCATGTTTCACTTGTGACATCCTTAGATCCTTTCCCCATATACTGTTACCAAACAAGATACAATCCATTCTATATTGTTTTTTTGTTTTTTGTTTTTCCCTATCTTTTTTTTAAAAGTTTTGGCCCACCTCTTCAATCTCTTAAGGTTGTTCTGAATTCTGTTGCTAAATTAGCTTCCCCTTCTAATTTACAGTCACCTACAAACTTGATGAGCATGCCCTCTGTTCCAGCATCTAAGACATTTTCTCTTCTGGATGAAGAAGACCCATTCATGATTACCGTTTGGTTTGGTTCTTCAACCAATTACAAATCTACCCCAGAATAGTATTGTCTGCTTCACATTTTAACAGCAGGTCTGCAAGAGTATCATGGGGCACCTTGTCAAAAGCCTTACTGAAATTAAGATGTACTATACCCACAGCATTTCTCTCATCTAATTCTAGGATTAGGTTCAAGTTCAAGATAGTTGATCCCCATCCTACCTCCTCCACCTTCTGGAGACTGAAATTGTTTGCAAAGCAAGTGAGGAACTTAGTGGAACTTACACTTTTGATAGAGTTTACTTCCAACACGAATTTGGATAGCGAAGTCTCACAGTTTCACCCCCAACAAAGGTAATAATTATTTCATTGTGCTACAGTTTGGGACTACAATTAGACAATTTTTACCTATATAGCATCTAGAAGTTTTTCTAGATGTAACAGCTCAGAGACTACTTGAGAGATACAATGTTCTCTGCCTAAGAAAGGAGCAGTTAGCTTTACACAGGACAGGGACATCTAGATGTCAAGAGAAGTCACTTCTCTGTTGCTAATGAAATTGAAATTTTATTGCTGCTGTTGCTGTGTGCCTTCAAGTCATTTCCAACTTGTGGTAACTCTAAGATGAACCTATCATGGGGCTCAGCTGGGGCTGAGAATGTATAGCGCTCCTAAGGTCACCCTGTGACTTTCTTTTATTATTCTTTGTGTCTAGTCCTCAACATGGCCAATAAGACAAGTGGCCTCTGTCTGTACAGAAATCCCTCAATACCATCTTAACTGACAACATTTCAAACAGAAAGTAGGCCTGCAACTCTAACATTTCACTATTTTTCTGTTACATGATTTTTAACTTCTTTGCCTGATGAAGAAGCAAATGAAGTTTCAAAAGCTTATGTAATGTATTTTACGGTTTAGAATTTGCCCAATAAAGGTATTGTTTCTTATGAATTTTGGATTTTGTTGTATCCCACTAATACTCTATATATCTGTATATATCTCCTTTTTGAATTGAAGGTCTCACCCGCATTTACAGTCTGGCAGTGTTATTTTCCTCCCCTTTAATTTTCACTCAAATTCTCTCAGCCTGTCTTCCATACTTTAAGTCCTGGATTTTCTGACAGGTTTATGCATCCTTGACATATAATGTTCCTCCTCCTCCTTCTTCCCCGCTTGGTCTATTTCTTTGGACTAGATTATACCCCTCTATTACTACATGAAACTTTGAGTGATGTTTGTTAAATCACATTTTCCTTCCTGTGTTAAAATTCATTCATCTCCCCTGCTTTCTGTAGTAGTGTAGAAACATCTAAAGCCATGGGTCATTCTCTCCAACTTCTCCCTCATTTTTCCCACCTATTGGTCAGTTCTTTTGCTATCACCACAATTCCCTCTTGTCGCAGTGACTGGCATCCCCATGCCTTCTGCAATATTGTTTTTTTTCCTCCCTACATAATAATGTTTTTGTCCCCTACATAATTCAGTTTAAAAAACCTCTTGGCCAGGTTTGCAAGACCTCTAGGAAATATTTTCTTGCAACTACTTTGAAATGCAACCCATCTCTTGCCACAAGTCCTTCTTCAGGAAAGTGCAGACCATCAATCAAAAACCTAAATTTTTCATTCTGGTATCATCTTTGGATCCAGCTGTTAACTTTCAGTATTCTTCTCTGCCTTCCTGGGACATGTTCTTCAACAGGAAGGAGGGATGAAATACTAACTTGTGCACTAAGGTCATTCAGCTTCCTAACCAGGGGCTCATAGTTTCTTACAATATGTTAGGTTGCATTTTGAAATTCCCAACTGGATAAAAAGGAATGTAACAGTTGGTGGCCTTGATCAAGTCTTGTTCTGTTCTCTTTTAAAGCACATCTCTCCTTCTGTTCTTCTCAGTAGGAATAACCAACCATTACCACCACCACTACCACTTGTCTCTTCTTCCCCTGGAAACTTGCAGGAACTCCTACATCACAGGTTCACCTGCATACTCTCAGCTGGTCATCCCTGTTTCTATGCCTTGTAAGTTCTGATAAAGGGAGAAACTTTGAATAAATTGTGTAACTCCAAACTCATAGCATGGTTTCTGAGAGTTCTGTGTCTGCATGTCACATTCTTCCAGTTGTCTCCCTCTTCTGTTTGGGAATTATCCTCTTCCCTAGAAGCATTCTGTTTGTTGCCTTACCGGAAGATTCTGCTCTGCTCTGTCCAAAGAACACTTTATCCTTCCTGGAAAATATCAGTAGATATATGCAGGCCTCAAGCTGTTGCATATTCTCTTCCTGCAAAGCAACTGCTTCTTCAGGTTCTGTACAGATCACAGCAGTCCAATCCTCTCCCACAAACTTTGCTATGAATTGTTCATACAAACACCCATTTTCTTCTTCCTGTTCCCCAAGATCTTGTTCATGAGCACCAGATATTGGAATTGGGGCTATATGGAGAGGTAGTGACTGCTAGCTCCACCCCCAACAAACTACCTCTGAATGCTCACTTCCTTCCCACTGAAGTCCCACACCTTTAAACCATATGCTCAGGAAGATCACATGGCCCAAAATACACAAAAAAATGTACAAGCAAGCATCTAAAAAATCATTTTTAATCCAAAAAGATAAGCTTTCCTCCTCTAATTTCCCAAGCACCTGTTCTGGAAACAATGTTTTTTTCTGTGAAAAATGCATACATCCTCACAAAAATATGTCTACTATCAACCAAGACAAACAAATGCAGAGGTTTTAAAACATTTTACTATCTGCCTGGAAGATCCATTTCTTCTGGACAGGGGTTTTTGAGATAATAAGTTTAATAAGAATGGTCAGAAATTAATTTTCTTGTGGTCTCTTCCAACTGTGATACTATGAAATATAAGTGTTAATAAAATTAAGGTGAGCAACCTCCAGCGTTCAAAGTTTGTGGACCACACCCTCCACCTGCTGCAATCCCATTCCATCCTGACACCTCATTTTTCTTTTACTTAAAAGAAACCTTCATGCCCTCTAGGCATATATTATGTCTGAGCCAGTTTAGGCATAAGCCTTTCATTCAAATTTCAGATTAACTGGAAGTTACTTGTGATTTTGAAAGAAATCACCAGGGTTGAAAAAAGTCAGAGGAAAATTTTTCCCTTTGCTCTTATGACATTAAATGCCCCATTGGGATATTGGATGGGCATGCTCTGCCCACTCTGTTTTAAAATATTTAATGTAAAACGTGCACCGGGGCTGGAATGAGGGGGTTCTGGTGACTGTCATTTTTCACTGAAGTGTCAGCATGCCCTGCCATTGGTGGCAGGAATTCTCTGTGGCTTTGTGTCTGAGTTTCTTTCCCACCACAGTGTGACTATTAAACTTGAAATCAATATTCCTTTCATGCAAAGCAGCTCGAAACTGGAGCAACTATTTATTTAATAATCAAATGTAATAGCATAGCTACCACATAAGAAGCAGTTCTGAAGCAGAGCTCTAGTACCCTCCCCACAGTAAAAAAAGCTGCCTCTATTGGTTTTCATGACTCGAAAATTAACAGCTTGAGAAGCAATTTGAAGGAAAGATCAGGTGAATTCAGTCCTAAGTGAAGTTAGCACTTGAATTGTTCCAATCCCAGAGGATATTAATTGCTTTGCAAAGCCTTGTAAAGACATCATTAAAAGTTTGTTTGGGTCATACAAAAAGAAAAGCTAGCATGACCTCACTTTTCAAAACTAGGTTTGTAGCTGAATGTTAAATTAACAGATCAAAAACACTGAATTTACGTGGTCAGATTCTCTGTTTACAATTAAAGATAGAGGAATTTAAACAATCCTCCCAGAAAACTTTTGAATCTGTCTCACAACTTTCCAAAAGATAATCCAAAAAGAGTTTTTAATGCCAATTGTTCAGGCAGACACAAACCTCAAGCAACTCCAAAGTTCAGTCTAACAGTTTTGGTGGCTGTTGTTTTCCATATCAGTGGGGTGGTGGAACTACTCTTGGTTTTACTTCACACTCTAAGGGAGCTATCTGAGTTGCTGCAGTCTATATACAAAATGTGTTTGCAAAAGCCTGGAGTGGATTTACCACTCCACTGACATGGGAACCAGCAATTGCTACTTGTAGTGTAAGCTAAATTCTCTACACTTCATATTTGATCCTTGTTCATTTGTACTACAAGTTTTCCTATTATTGCCACATGACACGTGGAGTCCTTGTACAATGGAAACAGAAAAATATGCCCAGGCATCAGTGGTGAGCAATGTGCAGTCTTTCAGATGTGGAGGCACTGCAGTCCTCTGCAATGTAGCCAAGAAAGCCAGTGGTGAAGAGTACTGCAAATTCCAGCTTAACAACATTTCCTGCTCCTACCTTAAATCAGTGGTGCAATTGACAAATGGCTCGAGATTGTCATTTTCAAATCCTTTCCTCAGCCATAAAGCTCAAAGAATGTGTGTTCAGGTAGAGTACCACCCCGGGAAGCAAAGACCTTTTTGATCAGATGAGTTTTGGGCAGTTGAGAGATAACTGAGAAAGGGGCTTTTACAGCACTCTACATCTTTTACTCATATGTTATTAAAATAATATGGATTTTACAAGCAGTTTAAAAACATATGAGTAAAAATGTAGAGCACCGAGCAGTTAAAAGCCCCTTTCTCAAGTTAAACAAATTGTAATATTAAAATGATATGGATTTTAAAAGGAGTTTAAAATTATAGTTGGTTTGATTTTGTTTTTAACATAATGGTCTGTGCATGTGTATTATAACTCTCATAGCATAGGCAATGGAGGCAGAGGGGCAAGGCTGCAGGAGCCACCACCATAAATTAAAGAAAGTTCTGAAGAAAAAGGTTTGCTAAGAAACATCCAATTTTTGTCTGCTTTCCTTTCCATCACTGCATTACCCTGGAAACCCTGCAAAAGCTAGTACAGTGCACAAACACACACATGGCCTGTAACATTTTTTTTAAAATATTTTTATTGACAATAAAAAACATACAGACATAGGTAAAAAAAAATAAACAAGTACAGAAATAACAAATAGTAATATTAATATAAACCCCTCATTCTATATAAACCTCTTTCCAGTCCTTTTTCCAGATTTTGGCCACTAAGGACCATTCCTTTTCGACTTTAACCTTATCAATCTTATCATCCATTAATGCAGTCAACAAATCCATTTGAAACATTTCATATAATTTCAATATCCATTGATCCTGCGAATGTATCTCTTGACTTCTCCAGTTGGAAGCATAGACAATTCTTGCGGCCGTCACCATATATAGAAGAATTCTACCATATTGCTTCTGGTACTTTTGGTTAGCTCCCACAAACATATTCAACAAATATAACTCCGGACTAAGTTTCAAATCGATTTCCAATATATTTTTAACTAAATTATGGATCTTCCCCCAATATTCCTTTACCCTCTTACACTCCCACCACATATGATACATTGTTCCTAATTTCTTACCACATTTCCAACATCTATTACAATAACTGCTAGACATTCTGGCAATAGTTTGTGGTGTAATATACCATTGATATAACATTTTATAGAAATTTTCTCTCAAATTTACACTTCTCGTGAATTTTACATTTATATTCCAGGCCTTTCTCCGTTCAGCTAACTCAATAGAATATCCCAGATCCCTTGACCATTTAATCATAAAATCCTTAATTATTATCTGTTCAGTTTCTAATTTTAATAATATGTGATATATTTTCCCAATGATGTGATCGCCGCCAATTAGGTATTTAATATCTAATTCTTTAAAGTCTGTACCCTTCTCCTGGATTCCATCTTCCGCAATATCTTTCTTAAACATTTCATAAAGTATTCTATAATGTAACCAATTCCCTTTAAATCCCAATTCTTTCAATTCATCCAATGTTAACAATTCATCTTTCCCCCCTCGTTTACATAATATTTCTTCATACGTCAAACATTTCCTATTTGTAGTATATAGTTCTTTAAAAAAGGCTTCTTGCACCGAAATCCATCTTGGCTTCTTTAAATATTTTTTTTTTTTTTTGTAAATATTCCACACCTTCAATAAACTCTTTCTGATTATATTTTTATTAAATTCTTTATCTTCTAATGCTTTGTGGTACCATAAGTACCCATGCCAACCAAATTTAATAGATGCACCTTCCAATATTAATAATCTTACATTTTCTGTACTGATCCAATCCAGGATCCACTTCAAAGCACAAGATCTATAATATAATTTAAGATTGGGTAGCGCCAAAACCCCTCTATCCTTGCTATCCATTAAAATTTTTTCGTTAATCCTCGGCTTCTTCCCTAACCATAAGAAACTTTTAATTTTCTTAGATCACCCTTCAATAATTTTCTCATCTTTCAATACTGGAATAGTCTGAAATATATACAATAACTTAGGGAGAACACTCATCTTGATTACTGCAATACGTCCTAACAAAGAAAGTTTCAATTTTGACCATATGGTTAATTTATTTTCTATATTCTTCCATATTGAGATATAATTATTACTCACCAAATCTAAATTTTTGCTTGTGATAAAAATACCTAAATATTTAACTTTATGCCCAATCTTGATATTTGAAATTAATTCCAATTTCTTTTGCACCCCTTTTTCCATATTCTTAGTTAAAATCACTGATTTATTTCTATTCACTTTAAATCCTGCTACCTCTCCAAATTCCTCTAAAATTTTAAATAATTTTGCTATACTTTTAATTGGGTCATTTAATATTATAAGCAAATCGTCAGCAAACGCTTGTAATTTATACATTTCCCCTTGAATTTGACATCTCTTTACCTCAGAGTCATCCCTAATTATTCTATTTAATATTTCTAAAGTCAATATAAATAAGAGCGGGGAGATCGGACAACCTTGCCTAGTACCCTTTTCTATTAAAATTCTATTAGATTTTATCCCATTAACAATAATAAACGTGCTTTGTTTATTATATATAGAATCTATCCAATTGATAAATTGCTAACCTAGATTAACTTTTCTAATAACTTCCTTCATAAAATTCCAATTAAGATTGTCAAATGCCTTCTCGGCATCTATAAAGAGAAGAGCCAATTCCTTTGAGACATATTCATGGTACTCTATTATATTCACTAATAACCTTAAATTCTCACTTATCTGTCGCTTAGGCAAAAAACCAGTTTGGTCCTGATGTATCCATTCACTCAAAAGAAATTTTAATCGATTTGCCAGAATTATAGTAAATATTTTATAATCTGAATTTAACAAAGAAATAGGTCTATAATTATTCACGTCCAATTTATCTTTTCCTTCTTTCGGTATTAATACAATATTTGCTTCTTTCCATGAAGGTGGAATCACCAATATTCCTTCCTGATTAACCAATTCTAAAAAAGGTACCAACAGTACCTTCAAAAATTTTGTAGAATAAAGCCGTTAATGGCCTGTAACATTTAATGGGCTTTTATTTGCACCTCTCTTTTTTTTTCAATCTGTACTTGTTTTAAATTTTGCTGTGAGTCATCTTGAGGCCCAGTTCTAGGAGAAAGGTAAGATGTAAATCCAAGAAAGAAAGAAAAGGCAGAAATTTAAGATGTTTTACAACTTTAATTTACACACAGAAGAGAGTTATAGAAATAGGAAAGCATAAGAACTAGTATGTGCCAGCTGTCATGGAAAATATACCCTTGTACATGCATGTGCATATAAAGATATACTTTCAGTGAGAAAATGTACTGTTATCACCATAAACTGGCCTGGCTTCGGTAGACATTAGATATCATTTTGATATCGCAATTCGGTCTTATTTTGCCACCTTCAGCCAAGTGTTTGTGAGGCCCCCAAACAAGCATGGAGCTAGGCATGGCTATTAAATGCTGAATCATTTCTGTTTCCACCTAAGCAAGCCGGGCACAACCAGATCTTGCTTTAGGAGACCTCCCGAAACAAACACTTCATTAAGGATGCACGCTAATACAAAGAGCCCCCTGCCCCAAGCAGGCACCCTGGTGAGCTGGACACTCCACAGCCCAGGCAAGCTCCATCTGCATACTGGTAGTTCCTTTGTCAATTCGAACTTAACTCAATCATGTCAAATTCTGACCTTTCAGAGACATTGTCTCATGCCCAAACCTCATTATTCTCTCCCAAGTCCAGACTAGCCCACGGTCATATTTTCTCCCCATAAAAACCCCTAGCTCCGAGAGCTTCCTCGGATCGCTCCGGACTTCCATCCAGCCTTGCTGCCGCTCTGTTGAGCAAACTCCCCTCGGTCACCATGCTGAGTTTCTTCAGTACCATCTTCAGCTTCTTCAGGGCTACAAGAAAGGTGTCGTATCACCCATTTCCCCCAAAAACTCTCATTTCTTATTTCTTAGTTAGCTGTGTGGTTGTGTTGTCTTAAGCGTTTGTTTGCTTGTCAATAAAATATCCTTTTCTTGCCATTTTAAAACTAGTCTGGCTGCTCTTTTGACCTGACACTGTATACATAGGGTTAAAAGATCCTCGCAAAGTTACCCTGCCTCTCGTTAGTTTAAGTGAGTGCTCCAGTTAATTTCCCCATCTTTGCTTGTTGTTGTTTGGTTATTTGGGTGCCCCTCCCGGGAGCCCCAGTTCACAGGGTAACAGTACCCTTCTTCCAAGTGTGCATCTTCTTGGATAGTGCTGATGTCAAGACATCAAACAGTTCTCATTCAAATAAAGTCATGGTTCACTTCCTCCTCCTTTCAATATTCAATTAGAGGTATTCATGTTTAGTGAAAATGGATTCATCTGAATTCTTTTTTTAAAAAGTAACTTCAACTACTAGCTTCAGCATGTTTCTTAATGATGTCATTGAGTCTGGATCGCACTCTAATTATGAAAAAAAAACTCTTTCAATAGTTTATTCTCTTAAGTGATTTAATAGCAACTGTAATTAATATGCAACAAGAAACTCAATTGTTTTTTTGAAATGTACAAAGCAAGAAACGAGCTACAGATACATTTGCACCCTCTAAGCTATCATGCAACAAACTATTTTTCATCTAATACCTTATTATCTAAGGGAAAAACAGAACACACATGTAACAGAATGAATAAAATGAACAAGAATTGTCTGATTCAGAAGGCAATTAATACTTGGTTTGAAAAGAAATTTCTTTTGAAGCCACATAAATATGTGTTTCTGGAAGTATTTCAATAAATTTGCTGTGTTTTGTTGAGCTGCACTTCCCTCATAAATTTCCAAGCTGAATCTACGTACTTTTTCTACTTATTTGAAAAAAAAAAAAGATGTTTAGTACACTGTAATTGGAGAGCTAGAAAGCTCTCTTTTCTGCTACATGAAAGAGTTCCCTGCTGTTCTAGACAAACACCTTTATTGTATTTCCTGTAGATGCTAATAAGTAAGAGTGAACAAAAACAACATGCTGATGTGCAAAAGGAGACAGGAGAATTTTCCCCTGATATTATCTATACAATAGCCAAGAGGAGAAATATACATAATAATCATAATTAGAACATTATTAAATGGATGAATGCTTCAAACAGGTACACACACATGAACACACACACACAACTCTGAACACGAGTAGCTTCCATGTCTACAATGATCACTTTTCTGCAATTTGTCCAATTAAAATCTCCACTCCTAGTTCTTTTTTCTCCTTTTATTTGTAATTTTGAAATGTCTGCAGATGATCTTTTTTCCTCTGTCCCTCCTTTCATTTGAAAAATACACTGTTTGACCCAGACTTAGTCATGCTTAAAAAAGGTTAGGGATAAATGAGAATGGTATTCAGCTTGTCATTTGGCAGGGTAAAAATCTACTAGTTTCTTCAGAAATTGGAGAAAAAGTCAAATGAAAGAGAAAGCAAAAGCATTTGTCTGTTTCTACAGAAAGTCTTGTTGATTTTAGTGGTATGACTAAGTATCTCAATCCAAATCTTTTTGTCCAGTTAGTGAGTTAGACCTTTATTTGTGTATACCAGTACTTATCCGTTTCTTTTTTAGGTATGTATGTGAATCCAACCTCTGATCCCACTTGCTGTCCTACTAACAGGATGGAATATTTTGAGTATTGTTTTCACTTGTTTGGTTTGCCCCTAAATGGTCAGTTATTAGCTCCATAAAGAGCTGTACAACTATTTTTCTGAACTTAACAAAATATTTACTGTATATAGTGTTACAAGTTGCACAAAAAGTCATAATTCTTATACCATCTTTTAAAAGTACATGCAACCTTTCTTTGCTGATCCAAGAAAGTGGACTACTCATGCATCCTAACCGGAGAGTCAAAAGAGACAAGATGCAGAATAAGCCAAATATTTCATAATATGATTTGATAGATGTTAGGCAAAGTGAGGTGGGAGATAACTGTGTGCCAGCTGCAACTATTCCTTGAGATGTCAGATCTGGCAGTACACATTTTGGTTATATCCCATTTGGACTACTGTAACATGCTTTACTTGGAGCTGTTTGGAAACTTCAGCTGTCCCAGATTGTTAACCAGGGCAAGTCATAGAGATCATACTATGCCCCTGTGGAAATAGCCAGTGTGTTTTCACGCACAATTCAAATTGCTGGTTAGGACCTATAAAGCCCTATATGGTTCAGGTCCAACTATTTGGCAGACCATATCTTCCTGTATGAACCAGCCCAGGCTCTGCAGTCATCAGGAGAGGCATTTGTCTCAGTATCACAGGCATAGTTGGTGGAGCTCTCTCAGTGGCCTTCTCAGTGGCTGCCTCAGACTCTAGAATTTCCTTCCCAGAGGTACCAGAATAACCCCCTCCTTTTTGTCCTTCAAGTAGCAGGCTAATGCCTTTCTATTCAGCCAGGCTTTTAGTACAGAAAGTTTTAAAAGAATAGGCTCAGGGGAGGGATCTGTATGTCAACGTTATTGCCAGGCAGGCAAGGTTTCCTCTGAGTGGACGGCAGAGGAAGAGGTGATGTGGCCGGACAAGCAGGTGCAAGGTCAGCAGGATTGTTTAGGCTATGACTTGTGTACTAGAGAAGGCCACATGCCAGAGCACTGATTGGGTCACCCCACTTGTTTCAGGGTGACAGAGAAGCATAAAAAGGCTGGTGTTTGCCTTGACCAGCTGCCAGTTAGAAACGCCTAGCTGGACCTGTCATGCCGCTGACAGTTTACTAATTGTAAGGGGAGATGCTGCCTGTCTTTTTTCCTCTGTTATCTCTTGTTATTCCTGTTTCTCTAATTGCTGCCAGAATGTTTTGCCAAGCCTTTATCTTAGAGTGCGGCAATAAATTCTGCCTCTAAGTCCTACTTAATGAGCCTCTGGAGTTCTTTCTATTTCACTGGGACCCTCTGCTGCAGTGAAGCCTTGCTGCACTGATTGCACTCTGCTCATGCTCAGAGGAGCCAGATCCTGCCAACCCTAACACTGTATTGTTTACATTTTAATTTTTATCTTTTTATACCTTTGTAACCTGTTGTTTTAAATCTTTTAACAGTTTGATTCTATTTCAATATGCATTATTTATATGTTTTTAAATTGTATTGTTTGAAACTATGAGCTGCTTTGAGGCTCAATTTTGAGGGAAAAGTGTGATACAAATAAATATAATAATGATAATGATATTAGACTTGGATTCAGAATCCCATCCTGATTCAACCTGATTCACTGGCTCACTTTGGAGCAGTCACTGCTTCTTAGTGAAGACTCTCATAAAGGATTGCTGTATGCTGAAAATAGTATATAACTTTATCTATGATGCTCTGCACTTTGTAAAGGAAGAGTGAGGTGCAAATATAGTAAATAAATAAACTATCCTAGAAATTCCTGAAATACTACCTTCATTTGACTTTTTTTAAAGTTTATACAGGCCAGGAGGAAAAGTCATAGCAATCACACTATGATCCACTCCTGTTAATCTGACATTTCAGCCTTTGTTTGTTGCTATTCACTGATGCAAACTCTCAAGAAGTAGCATTTTAATACATTTTCATCCAATTACACTCTGCCAGTGGTTAACACAACACGTCCCTAGTGTGCTGTGAATAATCTATCTCAAGCTCATTTTTTAATAAATTCAAGCCAAGCATTCAAGAAAACATCAATATACCATTCCACATACATGGATTTCTGGTTAAATGAGTTCCTTGGATGATAAAACAGAAAGGTAACCTCCTGTGCCAAGACAGAGATCCCTGGCATGCTAACATTGAAAATGCTGATAATGAAATACATTTAAAATGAGACATCAGTGATTTTCTCACTCGTGGGTATATCACATCTTTTCACATAAGAACTGAAACACCACCCATTCCTGTAATGATTTAGTTGTCAAAGATGGGTGTGAGGTATCCAGCATCTGGTTGCAATTCCATAGCTGGGAGAAGAATGCAGATCTCCCAAATCTTCAGTGGGTATGCTAGTGTCCATTTGACAGCCTGAAGGCAACATCTATTCTCAGATGCTACCTATACAGATGCCATGTAGGTTCCCACTGCTCTCACAGCCACTGAATGGTTGTGGGGATGCAGCACCCGAGAGCTGGGAAGCTGCCTAGAATGACAAAACATTGTATGGAGAGGTAATGAGTTGTTGTTGTTAACTGCTGTAGTTGACTTTGACTTATGAGGAGTCTATGAGAGACCTCTATCATCCCGTCCTCAGCCATCCTGCTCAGGTCTTGCAGATTCAGGGTTGTGGATTCCTTCATTGAATATATCCATCTGTGATATGATCTTTCTGTTTTCTTATTGCCCTCCACCTTACCAAGCATTATTATCTTTTCTAGTGAGTCAAGTCTTCTCATGATGCAGCCAAAGTAAAACACCTCTAGTTTAGTCATCATCACTCCTATCGGGAATTTAGGCTTGATTTGTTCTAGGATCCATTCTTTTATCTTTTTTAGCAGTTCAGGATATCTGTAGAAATCTTTTCCAGCATCACATTTAGAATGAGTTAATTTTCTTCCAATCTGGTTTCTAAACTGTCCAGCTTTCACAACTATACACTTGGCTGTCCACATTCACTAGGGTTTCTGGTTAAATGAGTTCCTTGAATGATAAAACAGAAAGGTAACCTCCTGTGCAAAACAGGACCCTTACAAAAGTGAAAAATTTGCAGATAACAAAAATTGTGTGTCTGTGGGAAGGGGGCTGAGGCATGGGTGGAGAAAGTGGGCATCCAGGGTCTAAACCAGGTCAGAGAAAGGAGATGGTTGGCATGGTGGCCGTGTACTTCCTCTCTCTTGCCCATCTCCTTCCTTGGGTGTGTGTGGGGCATGGGTACAGGGCTTGTGGTGCTGAGAATTTGGGCAAAGAACCATCCTTAGCTGGCCAGGCAGAGACTGGTAGAGGAAGAGGAGGACCAGAGGTGGATTTTTAAAGGGCTATGTGGCCTGATTGGAGCCACCAAGAGGGAAGGTTCCCCCAAAAAAGAAGCATCTGAGGTGGGAGGGAAGGGGTTGGAGAAACTCGTAAATAATCAAATCTATAACACCTGAAGAGGACTGTAGTTGTCAAGCAATTTAAAATATTGTTCAGGCCCATTGGGTACTCTTGCATAATTCTGTTTCTCTTTTGCTATCCTCATACCTTTCAAAAATTTGTTCTCTTGTTTTTCTGTTTTTCATCCATTCATTGCACTATAATTATTAAGGAGATCTTTAGAGCAGTACAACATAAAACGCAACCAGTTAGATATATGGATGCATTACTGGTTTAGCACCCAGAATTCATAGACAGCTAACATGGTATCAGTACTTCAGCAGGACTCATAGCTAACCTGTGCCCTAAAATTCAATGTTTGTTTTGTTTTGTTTACCAAAACATAAGATAAAATAAAATAATAAAAATCTTCATACTCAGAGCAGGTATGGGCTATTACACTAATTTCTTGTAATTCTGATGCTGTAGCATAACTCAAGGCCACCTGGTGAATTAAAATGACTGCTAGACTTAGCTACTTGGTGGTACCTTTTGTTCTATTCATAAGGGTGCTGTTTCTCACCCACCAGGTAAGCCCTACA
The DNA here is from genome assembly GCA_948472985.1 of Iguana delicatissima. Classification (NCBI taxonomy): domain Eukaryota; kingdom Metazoa; phylum Chordata; class Lepidosauria; order Squamata; family Iguanidae; genus Iguana; species Iguana delicatissima. The sequence goes on along the minus strand of CAOKZL010003425.1, from coordinate 21,752 downwards.
AAATTTACTGAAATTGGAGGAGCTGTACCATAATACTTCAGACCTGAAACTCAATCTGTGGGGATGAGGACTTGCCTGCAGGCAACAGACAGAATCCAATTTTTAGTTTAATCTACCCAGCAAGTTTTAATCCAACCTCTAAATTTATAGGCTATTTTCTGATTATTTTATCACCGTAGTATTTCACTCTGTCTGGACTATGATGTGGCATTTAAATGTGCTCATAAAAAAGAAAATCTTTACATAAAACAATTTTGTTTTTATTGTTTATCTGGTAATTTATAGACTATCTCATATTGTTTTTTACAACATAAATAACCATTAATACAACTATTGAGTTTATGACATAATATGATTTTATACTCTGAAGTTGGTGAGATTGTTCCAGTAATCCATAAATAGCTTTTCACTTGTGACCCTTTCATTTTTCTTTTCTTAAGGCTGTAGAAACATAGGTTCCTGTGGGTTTTTCGGGCTTTGAGGCCATGTTCTATTAGTATTTTCTCCTGATGTTTCACCTGCATTTGTGGCTGGTATCTTCAGAGGATTCCAGCCGTGAAAGCCCTTGACTTTACAGTTAATGTGTGTGACACTGTAGGTTTCTTTCCAGTCTCTTAAGTTGACTACCACCATGCAAGACTGGAAATTCCCTCCCAGCGTTTTACTGGGGTTCTTGCCAGCCTCCCAAAGCTGACTCCCACGCTTGGAAAGACTGGCAATCTCCCCAGCTCTATCAGGTATGCTGCCACCACCCCCCTGAATTATGAATCACTTGGACAGAATAGTAGGGACTCTGCCCAATCTCTAAGCATAAGGATCTTCTACCTCCCCTTCCCCCGCATGAGAGGTCCTATGTAGTGTGTGCCAAACCTGGCGTGGAAATGGAGAGAAACGGAGGTTTATAGAAGTGTTTAATCAAGGCATGCAAATAAACAAAACCATTTCACACTTGAGAGGCTCCCCCCTCCCAGGTACACTTCGTTACAAGAATTTATAAAACAGATATAACAGCACAGATACATTCTTAAGATCAGCCAATTCCCAAAATAACAACATCCCTAACGTGACTATCCACTTATTTCTAGTTACTCACAATTAGGTTATAGGTGTAGATGGTCTAAAGGGGAAGAGACGGGGGGTCCAGGAGACACGGCATGCTTGCCAGCTCGACTGGCCCAGCTCTCCTCTCTTTCTCTCTGTGTCTCTCTCTCTGGTCACATGGCCTCTCAGAAGTTTTATATTTTCCTCCTTGGAAGGATCTGGAAGCATCTCCAAGATGCCCACCTCTTTTCCTTTTGGTTGGTCAATTCTCACCTTGTGACCTGTGATGCTGACCCTTTCCTTTTGGTTGGTCAACTCTCACCCTGTGACCCTTGATGTAATCCCAACACCTCATTAACCCTTGGTTTACCTGAAGAAGGAAGTATCTCCCTTTGATAAGCCTAGATAATGGGAAGCCCCATTATCACAAAGTGATCATGCTTATACTAGTGGTGAATCAATATCGCACTGTTACAAACATTTCCTCAATTGGGAAGCATTGAAAAAGGCCAGGATCCAGTCATTGTTGTTTGATTCTGCTTAAGGATGCAATTCTTCACTAAGGTCCTTTCCACAGCACCGTTCCATCCTGCCATGGGGATGGGAGAAGGACAGGACTGCGACTTCTGCATGATGTTATTATGGTCCCATGCCTCTCCCATCCCCAGGCAGCATGATCATAAATTAAATCATTGATAGGTTTTCCCCTTTCTGCAATCATGCTGCAGAAGGAAGCAGCATCTCCATCATGCTCCCTTCCGTAAGGAGCCAGCCCAGAGTGGAGGGGAGTGCTACCGTCACATTCCCTTCCTAGCAGACCCACTGCTGGATCACCACCAGACACTGCTGCAAGAAGGTAAGCTGCAGAAAGGACCTAAGTGTCTTTTTGAAGACAGAGATCAGTAATTTCACCAATTTTCTTTCTGCTGTGAGAAAGTCTTTGAAAACCACAGTTTTCAAAACCTATTCTCAATTCATGACTTATTCTGTTTAAACTTCACACATGTTCTTTTTGCATAGAAAACAGTGTGTTCTGCACAGAAAAGAAAAATATCAATTCCTGCACAGAAAATGATGTTTTCTATGCAAATCAACCATCTACGCATTTTATGCAAAATAAATCCCTAATGAAAAAATGTTCCACATAGGAATTACTATTTCTGTGTTGAAATGTTATCTCATGTAGAAAATGATGTTTCCTATGAGGTTTTCTATTTAAAACAGCCACACAGAGACTAAACTCAGAACTGTGAAGATTCTCATCAAACCAGGATTCTTCTTGCTGGGGTTTCTCAACACTCAAAAAACACCTTTTTCTGACTATTTTCCCAATAGTTTGAATATTCTTTCCGCCCCTAAAATTCCTGCTGTTTCTGTCAAAACTTGTGATCATTCTACCCTCTTCTTGTCTCCATACACCCTAGGAAACCATTCCATACCTTTTGGTTCAGGTTTTTGGCATTATAGAAGGCTTCAAGGGAATGGAGAAAGAGAATCTTGATCCCGCCAGCACTGCATACAGGACACAATTGAATAGCTTACATGTGCCTTTATCCTGATTTCTGATCATAGAACTTAAAGGATAATTAATTATTTGAAAAAATGGAAGCCAACAAAAATCTGTATGTCTATAAGAGAATGCTTGCATGGTACCAGTTTTGTGTTTCTGAGTTTGTAATTCCACCCCCGCAACACACAAAAGTCATAAATAAGTACCTGTTGAGTGAATTTTCCCCTAAAGCCATTGTGATAATTGTCAGTAACGTAGCATAAGATATAATCTTCTTAGAAAAAAATACCAGAGGTACTGGCTATGTAAGCTAGGATACAACTGATATGACAATATTATGTACCACCATCTTCCTGAAAGGACAAGCCTTGAGCCATACAAATTCATTGAGGAAGAGGAGAATGTTATATAGCCCATAATCCCAAATTATTCCAGAGCAGCCAGTGGAGGCTAATAATGTGTCTAAGATCACAATCTAGGAAAATGACCAGCTATAGGAGGCCATAGGTTTGCAGGAAACTCTCCTGACTGATTTCTGTCCCCAGACCCTTCAAGTCTGTTCCAAGAGCTTCAGGAGCAGAGCTGGCAACAAACTTGACTCAAAGCTCAGAGACAGTGGCACAGTACCCTCTGAACATCACAAAATAATATCAGCCTAAGCTCTAAGAAGGGCATCTGGGTTTTCCATATTAGAGTCCTTATGACAAGACAAGAAAGGGTGGTGAATGCATTTCAAGAAAGACTATTTTTGACATATTGACATATTTTTAACATATTTTATCATATTGAATACCAAACATGGATACTTCAGTGTATTTATCTGAAAGATTGAGATGATATGTTTTCTTTAGCTAAATGCCACTTTCTTTGATACTAAAATATGAAAGTGGTTAAAGCTTTTTCCTCCCCCCTCACCTTTTCTGTTCAACTTCTTTATTATTTCTAAAGAACTTGATGGACAGAAATATTTATCAAGCTCACAGTCTTAACTGAGTTATATCTTAACTCAGCTTTGGGGAAAGTGTACATTGTTCCCTTCTAAATGGCAGGTTTTGTTCATGGAAGTCTGCACTGGATTAAGAAACCCAGTGTAGAGAGCAATACCTTCAAATTAAGAGATGAGAGGCTAGAAAAGAAAGAAAGTGGCAATCACAAATCAAGCATAATGAAAGTGGACAGATGGAGCTGGTGTGGACTACAATTTGTAAATTATTAAGTGGGACTGGGAGCCTAATGGATGAGAAAGATGCTAGAAGCAATTTACATTAACTACTGTATTAAGATGTTGCTTTTTGTAGCGCTTACCAAGATCTACTGGGTACCATACATTTAGTTGCATTTTAATCAATAGAAGGGTTGTCATTCACTTTTCTCAAACTCATTATCTTCTTTAATACATTACTTGAGTGAAAGAAAAACTGTATTCAAAATATCAGCAGAAATTTTTCACTTTTAGCCACATCTTGGACATCATAGAGATCCTTTTGAACCTGACTTCAGCACCCATTTGTGTATATGATCATCTGAGGTGGAGAGGTCTTTACATATATGTTCTAAATTTAATTGCTAGTACTCCCTATAATAAGAGCCAGCACAGTGTAGTGATCTGAGCATTGGACTATGACCCTGGAGGCTGGGGTTCAATTCTTCACTCAGCCATGGAAATCCACTGGGTTACCTTGGGTGCATCACACACTCTCAGCCCCAGAAAACCTCATGATAGGTTCACCTTAGGGTCCCCATAAGTCCAAAATGACTTGTAGGCATGCCACAACAGCCCTCTTAAACAGACTTATCGAATAATGGGATTTAGGCCCTTTCTGCACCAGGCAATTAGAACAGAGTAGTGCATCCTTGCAGGGAGGTCATCTGCACTTTGGAGCGGAGTAGGAGCGGACTACTTACCAGAGATCCGCACCTCAGTCTGCTCCAAGACGACCCCAAGCGGTCCTCCAGCATGTTTTTGAAAGACCAGAAAAAACAGGTCTTTATTTTCCTGGAACGTGCCATTGTGTTCCTGCTCCCTTGTGCACATTTTCAGGTTCACACCAATGCGTGCCTTCGATCTGTGGAGGGAGGGCTTTAGGCGTGGTGAGCTTCAGTGGTTGGTCAGGACCCATGACCAACCAGAAGTCACCATTTTGGGAGCTGGGAGCTGCCATTTTGGAAGCTAGAAGCCTCCATTTTGGAAGCCGAAGCAGTATGGATCTACAGACCTCGCACTGCTCCAATTCACCTTGGACCAAGGAGGAGCCCTGCGGAAGGGCTTCAGGGACAGTCCGCGTTTCTTTGGATCCCAGAAGAAGCGGTAGGTAACAGCACGGAGCGATTCCCTCGCCTCGTGCAGAAAGGACCTTACATAAGTGTTGACTTAACCTAAACAACTGATTCATTGGTAGATTCAGTGACTAAGTTGTGATTAGCTGTTTAATTTAGGTCATAGGTACCTGCTGTATAGGCTTCCTGAGATTCTGGAAAGCCAAATTGAGGGGGGCCATACTTCAGTGGCAGAGCACATGCTCTGAATGTAGAAGATCCAAGGTCCAATCCTTTAGATCTCTAAAAACATGAAGAGCCACTGTCAGTCAGCATTGACAATGTTGGGGTAGCTTGGAAATTGGCACAGTGCAGTCTGTGGGCCACATATGACCACAGGGGCCAAATCCATGATCCCTGATGCCCCCTGATGACACATCAGCACCCCAATCCTTTTTTTAACAAAAGTGCATCAATTTTAGGTGATCTCTTTGCCAACTAATCAAATGGACTCAAAATTGGCCATAAATATGGCCGGTTTAGTTTCTCAGCACCAGAGCCCATCCAACCTTTTAAATCCGCCCCCACCCAATTCCAGAATTAGCCAAAATGGTGGCCAGAAGTGATGCAACATAACTTCCACCATAACGAAGCATGACAGTGCAACCCACCAGAGAAGGATACAGGAGGAATTAACTCCAGTCCCTCTGCATTTGCCCACTTGCAGGCTAGATGTACAGTGTTCAGAATTCATGTAAGGCAGTTGTGTAGGGACGTGGGGGTGGGGTGCGGTGATTCACTCCAGGCAGCAATGTTTTTGGGGCATCCTGGCTCATAACCACACCCCCATGTGCCCTGGCCATGCCCCCACATGCTGCAGCCGTGCCTCCACACACAGTGGCCATGCCCTTGTGCTGTCGCTCTGCCCCCCTCCACACACTCCAAGCTCTGCCACTGATGCAAGGTGACCTGCTATTTTGTATTAGACTATGGCCCAGTTATTATTGATGTTCCTGTTCTTCATTCTAGTAGTCATTTTCTGATGTTATTTTTCGATGCTCCAAGCAAAATAACCACCGAAAAACATTTTCACACTTATCTGATATAAGAATGGTTGCTAAAAGTCTAAAGATTAGACTTGTAGTCTAAACGAGTTTCAGATTCAAGGCTCTCTTCATGCCTGAACTATTTATATAAGTATCACAGGTTTTATAACCTACATTATAATCTGAAGTGTTTGTCTGGCTGTTTACGTGTTATGCTAGACCAATGCACTTGATTGATCTAAGGGTCACCTACTTTCTGTTTTATCTAATGGAACCAAAACAAAACAAGTCATAAGTTTTGGATCTAATCTGGCAACTGCTTCAGAAACCTCTTCAAAATAAACCAATCAATTAATCATATAAAAACCCTTACATTTATATATTTTCTTCTCAAGAATGCACATTTCAGAATTGATTTAGAACAAATTTGATAACACCTGAGGAATTTTTATCCCTCAACAGTTCAAAACTGCTCTAAAAATGAATTTATTTTTCTCATCATCCCTCAAGATTGCCATATACATTGAATGCCCTCCCCAGAAGACCCTTAAATGGCCAAAATAATCCAAAACAGAAACAATTGTGGCTTTTTTGGGGGGGTCTTTTTTTCCCCAAGGTCTTTGAGGGAACTAGGATTGTGGGTAAACTGCTGTGTTTTGTAGCCTTTTAAAAATTGTTTGGAGGGGGGAAAAGCTCAAGATTTTATTTTTAAACAAGAGTCTGCCAGTTTTGGGGGTAGCTCCTGAAAGGGTGACAATTTGGGGGCACAAGGATTTCATATGGCCCATGAGCATCATTTTGTCCACTCCTATCCCCTATGGTTCTCGAGTTCTTTCTCCCTGCTGACACAAATCTCTAGCTCCAACTCACATAGGTTGTCTCACTGCAAAGGACAAAGAACCTTTTCATGAATCTGGACACAGCATTTCTTTGGGACATTGGGTCACCATTGTGTGTTTTGTTTCTAAGATGTTTCCCTGCAGAGAAGACTAGTCACATGATGAGATCAGTCCTATCTTGGCAATACAATGGTTTTCCAACCACAGTCTCAAGGCAGTGTCAAGTAATTTGTCTGTAGCAGAATTTTTTTCCACTAAACCAAAGTACATTTCCATAAGCTATTTATGCCCATCCTTTTACTCTGAATTTCATGACAGCACACTGTCAAAAGCCAAGCTAGAGCTGACCATTTCAAATTCTGTAGATTAGAGTTCTGTTATTTTGCTCCAACACTTTCACCAAAGATGTCAACCTATATTTCATTTTCTTTCCTCCACTAGCTTACTGTAGACATCAACAGGCAGCAAATATATTTTTCCAATTAATATCCAAGTTTTGCGCTGGGGTGAAATGGCATCTCTTGAATGCAAATAAGCAGCTGTAAATTGTCAAATATCCAGGAGGTGGAAAAAAATGCTTGAATCTAGTGGGATTTTGTCATTTCTAGATTTTTTTTTAAAAAAAATGAGTCTCTTTTGGAACTGTGAAATAGCCGACTGTCACTTAGCACATGTACAATTAAAGTTAGTAATGTCTGTAAATATGTATGTATTTGTTGCAATGGCTTAAAAGCATTGATTTTTATTTAACCAGATTCATGCTTGCAGTTCTGTTTCACTTCAAGGTATGGGAAAGAGGATTGCCCAGTAAGAAAAGCACATATGATGCACGTTGCAATAATTTACTAGAGTGACAATGTGAAGTGGTTGCGAATTCCTGCCATTTAGGGGAATAGAGTTTATTCAGCTCACTTAAGCACAGAGATCACTTTCTGGAGTGAGAAAAACAGAAGTGAAATATGTCGTGAAGCCTTGGTGACAGATTACATAAATACATTGCTAACTAATGTGTTTTAAATTCTTGAAGGAAAGAATACATTAATTTCTCATGGCCATGCCACCATAAAAGCCAAACACAAGTGAGTTTTTTTTACAATTAAGGCAAGTACCAGTACTTCTCTTTATAAATATCACCTCAACCAGCAGACAAATGCCTGTTGTGTACCCAGAAGGTGATAAGAATGGGCATTTACCAGAAAAGGATCTTCTACACTAACTGTGTACTACTATCACATTGCACAAAGTGCCTAAGAAAATGAATGACAGTTGAAGCATTTATGTGCAGTAAATCATTGTATCAGTTTTGGTTGTCATGGCTCTAACACAAGGAATTCTGGGACTTGTAGTTTGGTGAGGTACTTTAATTTCTCTGCCAGAGACTTTTAGTCACTCACCTGAACTATAATTACCAAAGAAAGGAGGCTGAGGATTAAAACTGGTTTAATCCTTAGTCCCCTTTCCTTAGTGCAGATACTTAGACACAAGCAGAAAATTCAAAAATACTTCACCAAAAAAACAAATCTCAGAATTCCTTATGATGGAGTCATGACTGGGTGACTTTCAGTCAACTGCCTTCTGATGCACCTCCAGTGATGAAGGAAGCTATGAACACCTCCTTGAACTCATTGGTGGGAAGGCAGGAGGTAAGCTTTTTTTTTTTTTAAAGTGACTAATCAGCTATAATTTATGCAATTGGATGATGGCCCTAGCAATTCAGACTGGACCATTTTTATAGCCCTTTTTATAACCAATGTGCTGACATAACCTCCACAAAGGATGTTCCTCTGCTGAATCTCATACGTAATGCTAGACTCACTATACCTGAATTTTTCAGAGAGAGCAATGGACTTCACAATTCACAGTCCTCCATGCTTGGCAGAAGTTCGCATTCATCCTATAGAGGGTTCTTTTCTTTCTCTGAGTCAAGCTGTTTACAGTGTATAAGATAATTATGCCAATGTAATAATTATAACTGTCAAGAATGATGTAACTGTCCTATCTCATTAGCACTCTTTTAACAACAACAACAAATGCCTAATGGCTGCTTATGAATGTGTAGTATGATTGCTGTTTCTGTCACCTACATCACATCAGCAATGGTTAAATGATACAGTCTTATAAGCCACTGGAGGCTATATGAGCATTCCATGCATTTTCAATCAATCTCTTGTGCTTCTTTTAAGTAAATGTTATCAGTGGAAAATGGATCCATATTTAGAGGAGCTACAGCTATATCACACCTGTAATATGTTAGGCTATGTAAAGCTTGGGAAAGTTTCCTTTCTTGCAATTCAATTTTACATTACAGTACTATGTATTAAACCACAGCTAGGGACATTGTGAGTGTAAAGTGGAGGATGGGGAAAGATCACTTGATGATATCACCAGGAGCTGTCTCTTGTGATATTGCCACACCTGAAATGCTTCTGACCTAGCAATCCTCAGTGACTGGCAGTCCTTTAGATTACCTAGTCTCAAACTGTTCTGAACTTTAAAGGTCATAAGCAACCCAAATGCCCATTCTCTAGTTTTCAATTTGATAACCTATTGTGCATTGACAGGCTCTCAGAGAAAGCACTGAGTCTTCCATTATGCTCCACTATGGTAAGTGAGTGTAGCTTTCTAACTGAAGGCAAAATGGATATATTGCCTTAGGATACAATGGATGCATTGCCAACTACTTGCTGATTTGGGGCCAGAGAGAGATTCTGGTAACAGCAGAGAGAAATGAACTATTTTCTTGAAGCAGTGGTAACTCCTGCAGTCACTCTTACAGATTCTGGATGCGGTTATAATTAATTTCACAGTGTTTTTTCAAGCATCCTGTAGTGATTTTTCCCCATCATAAATGCTAGTGTTTGTCACTGAAATGTTGTAAATGGTTCAAAAAGACAAAGTCAGGGTTGCTTCTTTTGGGAAACACACACGCATGTATACAAGACATTTCAGACTTAGGAGACATCATTTGACAAATGTAGTAAAGCCACTGTGTTCAGTGGCTACCCATTCATAAAGAACTGTGGGAATAAAATCAAATGAATGAGCATAAAGGCAACACTGCTGTAGAAGTTTGCTGTGGGGAGAGAGCGAAGCATAAAATGGCAAGACAGGATATTTGCTATCATTTTCCACACTTTTTTCTTGCTTTTCATACTGAATATTAAACACTGGAGCCACAAATTGCAAACTATTTCCCTTGCAAGTGTTAGAAAAAAAATCCTACTCAAATTGTTGGACACAAAGTACATAAAATTATATCTTTGGGGACCTATCATTGCTTTAAAGATGCTTGAAGTTATCTCTTATTAATCAGGAATTTGTATTCAGAGCAAACCATATTAAAATAGAATTTATTATAGGCTTGGATTTGTGGCTCTGTGACGGAGTCTATGGATCTTAGAACAAAGGATGTGATAAGGCAGTATGTTAATTGGATTAAAAATAATTAGGCTTTGTCCAGAGAAATGGCTGACAGCTTGGATTATTATGATACCTTAAGAGGAAAGCGGGCCAATAAAAAGTATGTAGTAAATCAAGACATAATTAATTAATAGGAAATGCATTTTTCCATCTTCAGTTCCACTCAGGACTCAAAAGAACCTTGCAAAGCAAAACATGTTTAAACAACACAAAAACATTATATTTTTGGCTCTAAGGATTTGTTTGGAAATGTGGAGAGTGCACAGTAGAGAGCATGTGCCATTCAAAATGCTGACATTCATCGAAAGTACTTCATTTGTTCATTTGTTGCAAATTCTTTGTTTAAGAACTCAGAAGTACTGTTCTTACTGAAATGCATGTGTAAGCTGCAGTTTATTTTTAAGTGAAGAAAAACATATAATTATTTTCTCTTCCTAGGGAACGCTTAATTGGCTCTTGTTGATGTGTGTGTCTGTGTATGTTTTAAAACCAGGCAAACAGAACACAGTGACAAAATTTGCACAAATTAGCATTTTTCTTCCATATGAATTAAATATCAGACTTGTGCTCAATGTTAAACAAGAAAGATCCCTTAAATCAAATGGGGACATGCTGCTCGAGACTAGCAAGACAGATGAACCAAGGACCAAAATGTCAAAGCTCCATTATGTTCACTCCTGTATTTTTGCTCCCTCAGTTCTCATTTATTACTTCTTTAATGAACAATTAATTCCACTCCATAGTTTTTTGTAGGATTATCTACTTCCTTTGTCTGGAGTTGAAGACATCATTATAACCAGTAGAACATGTGCCACTGAAATGTTTATTTAAACCCTTCTGATCATAACAAGTGAGGATGTATTTTACAACTCTTGAGAAGGAAGCCCTTCTCACCCCCTAGATTCAACAATTAGCAAGGTAAAAACAAAATGATGTCCCACATAACAAAGGTGCTGTTTCAAGGCAGAATCAGAGAACAGAAGTATGCTAGAGATAGGCTAGACATAGCCCTTACTATTTTTTAACATCACAACTAAATGTAAACCCTAATCCAACTGTTAGTCCCAGCTAGAGTAAATCCATTGAATCAATGGAATTTACACATGTGTTGACTTACCAAGTTATTGTTTATTCAATGGCATATTCTGGTTGGTACTAACAATTGGATTTAGGCCATATTTCCTACCATATTTCCTACCTTAATTATTCTTCTAAACATTCTAAACTACTAAATTAAGGGTGGTGAACACTTAGCTCAGAAGCTAAGTTGGTTATAGGGAATCACCTCAGGACCTACATCACAGTAGGCAGTGAAGTCTTCTCTCAGTGTGGTCAAGACTACTCCAGTGCATACATCCAGGATAACATGAACACATGCAAACCACAGATACATGATTAACCTTGAACAGTGCTCCTGTGTTACAATGAGCCTTTAAAAAACATGGGAATGCAACATGGAAATGATTTTTGGGTGTGTGGGAAGAAAGGTTTGCAGAATTGTAATTGTGTATGCTGTAATTCTCCTTAAAAACCCTCATTGGCATGAACCAAAGTAGCCTATTTGAAAGGTTAATTGAAATATTTGAAGAACTAGGGGGAATTTTGAAGAGGTTATTGCAGTGTAGGTCATAGTAAGCCTTTCCTTTCCCTTAGTAAAATGTAACTGTTCACCAATTTGGTTGTATATTGTATTTCTGTTCCATAGTATTCCCTGGTAACTAGCATTTCTGGTCATCCACACATTCATGCATTTCATTAACTCAACAAGTTTCTCAGGTGCTTTTCTTAAAAATCTCTTTGCGCTAGAAGGAGCACTTTTTTTTCAAATCACAAATCATATGCCACAAGTCAATATCTCAAGAAAAAACTTCTGCTTGAACAACATCCCCCTCCCTCCCTTGTTGCTCTCAAAACTCCCTTCAAACCTCCTCAAGAGATCTTGAGAATATCTGGACAGCTGGGATCACCTGTCTCTCTGTTCCACCGATGGCTGTCATTGATGATCAGCCACAAAACAAAGAGACCAGACACATAAATTGGACAATAAGGGGCCATTTTATTTAATCTGACCCATTTAAAATTGTGTTGGTCTGTAAAGGAGCAACTGAGGGGAACAACCTAATGTGGGTCCAATTGACAATTGCCTCAGCTTTCCTTTGGTGAAACACCTTAGCCCCAAGGGCAATCCAAATTGCTTTGGTTGCTCACTGGTCCAGCATAACCAGAAGATAACCTGGGGGAGTCCCACTCAAGCTGCAGGGCCCTACAAGTGAGAGCCCTAGTCTCAGGTGAACCTCAACGGTCACAGCCTCCTTCTCTGACTCTCTGGGATGCAAGGGCCTAAAGCGGGAGTTCCAGAGTCCTATCTTGCACCAAAGGGGTACCAAGAGATGAGCACTGAAGTCTTATTCTCCCCCACTACTTGACAAAGGAAAACCTACTTAATACACTACCCCTAACCAATTGTCCCAGTGCCATCAATTACGGGGGGGGGGGAGTCCTATGCTGTCCAAAGAGACCAGATAAACTCATACTGCAATGAAGATGGGAGGGTGGGTTGAACATCAGAGCCAAATAGAAAAGAGCAGGAGTAGAGTAGCTTCAAATAACAGAAGCCTCGCCCCTGGCTCATGTTGTGATCTGGAGCCACACACCAATCACAATCACACCCTGGTCTCTTCCATGGAGACCATCAAATTATTACGCTCCCCAGAAGTGACTATCATTGTGCAGGTCAAGGTAAGTATTTAATTAGAGGGGAAGGTCAATCATATCACCCATAGCTTCTGTGGCACAATTATCTACAATCGCAAATGGCTAATCAAACAGAAATCAAACTAAAGTCTAAGGAGAGAGAAAAACCTTGCTGTTACAGTTTTTTTTTTCCTCTTGAAACAGATGGCACTTGGTTGGATGGGTTAACAGCTGAATCTGATGGACTCCAAATATTAGTCCGCCTTGTACTGAGACCCACAAGCATTCATCTGTAGCAGAGCTCAAACACAGCCTGACAGTACTGTAGATGTAGCTCCTGATTTAGATTTTTGTTACTTTGAGTGAGACGAGCAGAAGGAAGCAGAGGGTGGAATTTTTTGAAATATAATCTAAGCCAGTTTTGCAGCCTACAGTACACAGCAGGGGAGTTTGACTCTGTCAGCTGTAGTGGAGAATTTACCCTCAGAAAAAAAACGTAGAACGTCTGAATGAAATCTAGTAAATAATAGAGTCTGAAACAATAGAGCAGGTATTTTTTTTTAATTGATTGACAAGAAAAAGCTAAGGATAAGGGAATGAAAGGGAAACACTCCAGAAATGGACAGCTGTGTAACTGAAAATTGAAAAGGTCACAATGTGTGCCTCGGTGTAATTTGTCTGAATGGGATCATTATTTTACAGAAATCTTAATTTGGAATCCAAGTGTGTTCATGATTGAGTGGAATGAAATCAGACATACATCTTGATTACAACTCCCAGCACAAACTGACACAGCAAACTTAGTAACGTACTGCTTCTAAACTTCAGTAGCAGAGCAATTTTACAGGGCTTTTTAGAGGTAACTCTCCTCACATAGATATGGAAATCCTTGCACTCCTGGTTAGGGCTGCCATTAGAGGTTGCCATGGTTGAGTGGCTGATGATGACCACAGACTGGCTGAAACCCCACCATTAAGATCTACTTGGACATGCTGCTGTCCCTAATCATTCCCCTCTGCTTGATCACCTGCCCTTTTTTTCCAGCCGAGAAATGTGGCAGTGAAATGGGGGGAAAGAACATGCCCCTACTCTTTTGGCATAGTCATTGTCTGGCATAAAAGCAAGTGGTAGCAATGATATGGAGGAAGAACAAGATTAGCTGGTGACATTGATCAGCAGGGAAAAATAGGAACCCCAAAAGAAATACACTGATGCAGCCCACACTGAGATTGTCTTGCTTGAGGGTGCCGAAACCTTGAAGGCTAAACTGATTACAGATCCTGTTAATCCTGGTCCTGCACAAAAGGACACAAATAGAGTTTCTTTGGGGATAACTGTGGTTCAAGATCAAACATTTTCCCCTTTTTGTTTTGTTTTGTTTTAAGAAAACTCCAGTGTTTTGGTAAAGCAGCATTATTTAATTCTTGTCTCTGGCAGAGTTCCACAAAGTGAAAATAGATATTGTTACTTATCCCTCTGTGTGTTTGTGTATGTGTGTTTAGTAGGAAAAACTAAAGCTAGGATATAAGGAAAAGATACTTAGGCTAATGAGTCAGAACTAGAGTAGATTCTGTCCATTTTGACTGAAGCAGCTCTATTGGTATGCTATCTGACGCATAATGTGCCAAAGCAGAAATAAAAAGATGATGGAAACAATACACAGAAGAACTATATAAAAGAAATGAAAGGTTGACAGACTTATTCAAGAAAGAACCATATGAAGAAGAACTAAATTTTTAAATTTATTTTTAAAAATTACCTTTTAAAGGATATTTTTACAGAAAATTTTCAGGTTTAAGGTATTCTCTTGCCTATCCAAAGGTTTAGCTTTTTAAAAAGTAACAGAAAAATAATTGTAAAATTAGCAAGCAACGTGTACAAGCATGTGATGAGTTTCTTTTAAAAGATGGAACAAACAGGAACAGCAAATCATTATTTTTTTAAAAAAATGTAAGAAATAGTGGAAATCAATTATTTTTGCAAATTAACTTTCCAAACTCTGGCTAATACACAAATAGGGCCATGTTTTTGAACAGTAGTTCACATAACCCTTTTAAACTTAGCTAAAAGGAGCAATAGAGAAAATAGACAACCCAAACCATTGCTGAGGAAGGAATCACAAAGCAAACACTGCCATTTAGAAAAAAAAAATATTATTCTACAGTAATTCATATCTTAGTAACTGTCCACTTTGAAATGTATATCAAGCACCAGAGAATAGAACTAATGCTCTAAAACCAATGCACCATGGGAAAACTCTCTCCCCCCTATATAATTATATATATGTCATTGAACATTCAGAGCCTATCATTTTTCTTTGCAAGGTGAGACTGAAATAAATGGAGAAAAATTAATAATAAAAATTGACATGAAGACCTAAGACCTAGGACTTTCAAAACTTAAATCTGAAACATGGAAAAATTAATAGATTCAATTTTTTATTTGAATATAAATTTAAAGGTGCACATTTTACTTTAACAATAACGACCAAGATATAAAATCTATTAATCTTCTGTCAGCATCTGGTACTTTAGTACCATTGGGTAATGACTGATCATGAGTAATGAGTGATACTGTGATAAACATGTAAAGTGTGCTATTGGCATAGAAAATATAAAGGACAAACTTAATGTGTTTTTAAGCGCAGCCTCATGCAACATGTAACTCACTAGTTTGAATCAATGCACAAAGCGTGGAATGCCTAGCCCTGTCCTCTTCCATTATGGGGAAAGTGATATGTCTAAAGAGGAGAATATCCTAGCTGTATATGGAATGAAAAAGGATGCTAGAAACATCAGGGATCTTGCTCGCAATGAGACTATCCACATGAATGGATACTTCTCCCCTTGGAACGTGTTGCTTTTCACATGAAAAAAACAAAAACAAAAAACAAACAACTGTTGAGGCTGACCACACCCTCTTCACTCATGTGAGGCCTTTGGGAGTTTGCTTTTTTGTTCAAATGTAGAGGAGATATTTAAACAGTTGAATTAGAAATGTATGTAAAGAATATTCAAAAATATACAAATAACATTCAAAAACAAATTTCTTGAGTGCTGAGATACCCTGACAAGAAAAAACCTGGACTGACAAGAATCAGGACTTTTTCTCTGCAAACTTTTTTGTGGGGAAAACAGCATTTTCTGCACATAGAAAAGCATTTTATGCACATGAAACATCAGGTTCTGCACAGAAAATAATATTTATGTGCAGATCCTATGCAGAAAGAACTGTTTTCTCTACAAAAATATCACATGTAAATTTTGTGTAGAATAAATCCTCAAATGTGAATAGTCTTCAAAAACTGTGAAGGACTCAAAGGTCAATGAAAAAGAAAACTCATATCATCCATGATCTTTTAAAGGATGAAGAAGCCGACCTGGCATGCTTTACAGAGACCTGGCTGGAAGACGATAGTGCTACAACTTGGATCCAGGCCTTGCCAGCCGGATACTCTGTCAGTGAGCAGGTAAGGGGAAGTGGGCGGGGGGAGGGGCAGAGTAGCCTTGGTTTACAAAGACAATTTTACGCTGACCAGGATACCTGTCCGGAAAACAGACCGCTTTGAGTATATATACCTGAGCCTGAAGGCAAGTGATAGTCTAGGGATTCTGTTAGTGTACCGACCACCCCACTGCCTATCAGACTCCCTGGCCGAGCTGACAGAGCTGGTGTCGGAGTTGGTGTTGGAGTCGCCCAGAGTTTTGGTTCTGGGTGACTTCAATATCCCATTTGAGACCCGTTTGACAGGTGCAGCTTGGGAGTTCATGGCATCCATGACAAACATAGGCCTATCCCAATTAGTCTCTCGGCCAACACATTGTGCAGGTCATACCCTCGATGCGGTCTTCAGTACGGAACAGGCACAGCCATGGGTGGAGATAATAAATGTTACCACATTGTCATGGACAGATCATTTCCTGGTCAGGGTTAGACTTACGGCTGCTATCCGCCCCTGCAGGGGTGGTGGACCTATTAGAATGGTCTGCCCTCGAAGGTTAATGGAACCTATTGGATTCCAGAAAGCCCTGGAGGTTCTTATGGTTGGTATCACCGGTGATCCTGTTGAAGCCCTAGTTAATACCTGGAATTGTGATCTTACTAGGGATATTGACATGATTGCTCCCAAGCATCCTTTCCAGCCTGCTTCAAATCTTAATCCTTGGTATACAGTAGAACTCAGGAATATGAAGCAGGTCGGACAATGACTAGAGAGCAACTGGCAGAAATCTGGACTCTTATCTTACAGGACACGCTATAGAGAATTCCTTCATTCCTATGGAGTAGCAATAGATGTAGCGAAGAAGACTTTCCTCTCTGCACGTATTGCGTCTGCGACTTCTCATCCAGCAGAGTTGTTCAGGGTGGTAAGGGATCTGACTCAGCTACCCACTCCCCTGAACTTGCTGTTAGAACTCAGTGTAGCTTGCTGTGATGCTTTGAATAATCATTTTGCAGATAAAATCTCTCAGATAAGAGCCGACTTGGATGCCGGTGTTATAGCAGAGGTTACAAATGAAGTGTCCGGCGACTCCATGAACAGGATTATACTGGATCAGTTTCAGTCAGTGAGTACCGAGGATGTAGACAAGCTCCTTGGAAATATAAGAAAGACAACTTGCCCTCTTGATCCCTGCCCTTCATGGCTGGTCGTCCAGAGAGGAGTTGCAATTAAGACTCATTTAAGATACATTATTAATGCATCCCTCAGGGAGGGCAATTTTCCAGTTTGTTTAAAAGAAGCGATTATACAGCCACTTCTAAAAAAACCCTCCCTAGATCCCCTGGATATGAATAATTATAGACCAGTCTCCCATCTCCCATTTTTAAGCAAGGTGATCGAGAGGGCTGTTGGTCTTCAGCTCCACGCTGTCTTGGATGAAACAGATGATCTAGACCCATTTCAAACTGGCTTCAGGGCAGGATATGGAGTTGAGACTGCCATGGTTGCCTTAGTGGATGATCTTCGCCTAGGTATTGACAGTGGAAGTGTGATCCTGCTGGTGCTCTTGGACCTCTCAGTAGCTTTCAATACCATAGACCATGGTATCCTTCTGGAATGCCTGAGAGGGTTGGGGATCAGGGGCACTGCACTTAAATGGTTCCGGTCCTATCTCTCAGGTAGATACCAGATGGTGATGCTTGGGGACAGCTGCTCCATGAAAAAGGAGCTTAAATCTGGTGTCCCTCAGGGCACTGTCCTATCCGCAATGCTATTTAACATCTACATGAAACCGCTGGGATAGATCATCAGGAGGCATGGAGCAAGGTGCTATCAGTATGCTCTCTCCACGCCTCGGATAATAGCATCAACTAAAGGTGGCATCTCGCCTCTGAATGAATGTCTTGAAGCAGTAATAGACTGGATGAGAAAAAACAGATTGAAGCTGAATCCAGATAAGATGGAGGTACTCGCTGTTAAGGGCCCTAGCCCAGGTATGGAGGTTTGTCAACCAGTCTTAGACGGGGTCACACTTCCCCTGAAAGACTGTGTCTGCAGCTTGGGGGTGCTCCTGGACTCACCACTTCAGATGACAGCTCAAATAGATGCAGCAACCAGGAGTGCCTGTTATCAGCTTCGGCTGATACGCCAGCTGCACCCCTTCCTGGAGCTGGAACACCTAAAAACAGTGGTGCATGTGCTGGTAACTTCACAGCTTGACTTCTGCAATGTGCTCTACATAGGGCTACCCATGTGCTTAGTCCGGAAACTTCAATTAGTTCAGAACATGGCAGCCAGATTGGTCACTGGTAGACCTAAAACTGACCACATAACACCAATTCTGAAGTCTTTACATTGGCTGCCTATTAGTTTCTGGGCACAGTACAAGGTGTTGGTTATTACCTTTAAAGCCCTTTATGGTCTGGGACCAGCCTACCTGTGGGATCACCTTCTCCCATATAATCCGCCCCACACACTAAGGTCCTCTGGGAGGAATTTACTGCAGCCAGCCAGAACTAGGTTGGCTGAGGTTACCCAGAGGACCTTCTCTTCTATCGCTCCCAAGTTTTGGAATGGCCTGCCGGAGGAGACCCGGCATATTACCAGTCCTGACTGCTTTAAAAAAGTAGTCAAGACTGCCCTCTTCTGACAGGCCTTCCCAGACTAGTGCTTCCACCGCCTCCCACCAACTGTCTTGCTGTTCTTTTACTAGTCAGTGATTGTTGTTAATTGTTAATTGTTGTGTGTTTTAGGGGGTTGGTTTTAGCTGGGTTGGTGGATAGGGAGAATTGGGTATGTTTTTTAATGTTTTTTAATGTAATTAATGTATTATTGTTGTTCGCCGCCTCGATCCATGGGGAGAGGCAGGATAGAAATAAATATTATTATTATTATTATTATTATTATTATTATTATTACTACTATTTCTTAAAGTCAAAAAGCCAAGAATGACATCTAGAAAACAAAGTAAATGAAATCTAGTCAAAATAGAAAAAGATCCACTCAGACTAATTCCCAGTGGGTATGAATAAAGCAAGGTGATATTATACATAAACATCCAACAAAGTTCAGTAACTTATCACTGTATGCCATATTACAGATAGTCTCCATCCAGAAGTATCTATTCAACAGCAAAAATGAGCCGTTCAAGAGAGATACTCAGGAATTAGTCCCCAAAATAATGTCTAGTGCCTACACCCTTTCCATACCATGCCATCAATTGCATGATGCAAGGGCATCAGGTTTCAATCAATGGCTGTGAAGTATGCAGCCCTTGCACTGCATGTAGCCTGCTGAGCCTCACAGTGAGGTTCTTAGCCCACACTTGATCTTGCCATCTTCCTTCACTGAAAAGAACATGGATGGATTATGAAACTATTGCCATCATCATACCTCCACCCCAGCTACTGTACCAGGCATCCATTGTATGGGATGGAGGTCCAATGGAGGTCCATTCTGCTGACAATTGGAGCATGAATGAATGACATTTCCATCAAGTTTATAGAGGACTGGCCAAAGAGGTTACCTAATAAAATATACTTAAATAAGTAGCTATTATAGCATACTGACCTATTGCCCTCCCGCACCCCACCAACCAGAAGTGATGTTCTAGTCAGTTGTAGCAGGTGGGGATTGGGAAGCAAAATAAGACTCCCCATCCTAGAAGATGCAGGATTGCCTGAGGGCAAAAAGCAAGACAGAAGAGGAAATGTTTTTAGCCTGGAGTTCTGGTAGAGAAGAAGGAAGAAGAAGGAACAAAGAAAGAAAGTGACCAGGAAAAAAGTGAATATAGGTGGTTATGATAAGCAGAAAGGAGACAAGTAAGATTAAATAGACATAGAAAGAAAGAGATAAAGACAGAAAGAATATGTTATCGGAGGAGGTGGAAATATATCAATAGATGGAGTGAGAGGTGAAATTAAAAATTAAAAAAGAAAAGAATCAAGTGATTAAGCTGAGTTCAGATTTTATGAGGGTTTTTGGTCACAATGGTGCAATCCATTTTTTCTTCAGACTAAGGGAAAAAATCATACTATGGCTTCAACCATTTAGGGCAAGGTAAGGAAGGTGGGAATAGAACTCAAAAAAGCTAATCAAATAGGAATAATCTACAAAATAATCTACAAAACAACAGTCCTATAGTTCCATATTCAGTAACCTCTGAGGCAGTGAGTCCTGAGCCAACTTGATATATTTCCATGTTGAACATTCACTTCTGCTGAGCCCTTATGCCAACTGAAGTTTGAGAAGCTTTGAGAGAAAGATGAGTGAGGGACAAAGTGGCTAGTTGGATTTCAGGAATGTCTACAGTTGCTGTCCCAAGGCAAACTGCAGCAGTGGTTGGGGCAGCGCACAATAAAAATAAATCTCATCACAGTAATACTTATGTTTTGAGATTTGTTGCTTTACCCTGAGACTCAGGGAGGATGGGACTGGATGCTAGAACTGGATCTTTCAGTTCATATAATGCATATTCTTCAATCTTGTACTCAGATGCATTGAAGGAAAGATACCATTTATCTCTGTGAGGAAACTCTTATGAGATCTGGATGACATAATCTAATATGGTTAGAATGAGAAATAAAGAAAGCTGCAATAAAATTTGTTGGACTCACTTTTTGGACTCATGTGTTCCATGTTTTAGAGTGATAAATAGATCATGACACATATAGACCATTTCTACACTAGATTGTTATAGTGCTATTATTCCACTTTCAACATCCTATGGAATCCTGAGGTTTGCAGTTTAGAGAGGGGCATTTAGAATTCTCAGCCAGAGAGCTCTTTGGCCTCAGGAAACTACAAACCACAGAATTCCACAGGATGTTGAAAGTATATTAATAGCACCATGACGATGTAGTGCGGAAATGGCCATAGAAGAGTATTTTACTGCCATTCAACATCATTGAAAACTTCTTTATGTTTAGGAAGGGGATTCCTGAGATACAAGTGTGCTGCTTCTTCCATATTCTTGAATAAGTAAGAGGAAGACAACTTTATAGCAGATGGCTGTGAGTCCAGTAAAAGTACAACTGAACGTTTGCATTGGTGTTGTCAGGCTGTTGGGAAAGAAACATCTGCTCTGTTTTCAAAGAAGGCTGCAAACATTGTCTTCTAGAAAATAAAAAGGCATTCAATTTTACGTATTAGTAAAAGTGATTCTGCCTCAACTGAGATGTCTCTGGGGGCTTCGTGCCATCCCTTTTTCCCCTCTTGATAATAGCTGAACTAGCACTAGCTATTTGTGCTAGATACCAAGATAAATTGGTGGCTGGAGGTTATCTATCTAATTTACTAGAGATTTCCTGATAGCCTTACCCTTCTAGTATCTAGCATTACTGATCTAAATTGACAGATCAATCAGGTTACAGCAACATGCTTTTCTATCTGTCTGACCAGCAGTGCAACTGAACCTTTGGCTGTCACCATGCTGCTAAGCCTACTCTCCCTTTTTAAGGTCACTCTCACTCACAAGGAATCCTTCAAGGAGTCGTGATCAATCC